>QNTS01013184.1:7497-20434 GCA_003317085.1 Hucho hucho
TTGCGTTAGGTTTGTTAAAATAGAACCCCATGTTTTAATGCTTAGATTTACTCTGCTTTAGGTTTGTTAAAATAGAACCCCATGTTTTAATGCTTAGATTTACTCTGCTTTAGGTTTGTTAAAATAGAACCCCATGTTTTAATGCTTAGATTTACTCTGCTTTAGGTTTGTTAAAATAGAACCCCATGTTGTAATGCTTAGATTTACTCTGCTTTAGGTTTGTTAAAATAGAACCCCATGTTTTAATAGAACCCTCAGACTCTGTTCCAGCTAGAGACTCAGGCTAAATGTCTATTCAACCTCATCATGACAAAGTTTGGTTTTCCTGTTCTGTTACTTTGAATTCAGGTGAAAGTTGAACACTGCCTTTGTCAGGTTAAGTTTATTTATATCCCTTTTTATTCAGTAAACAGTCCGAAACGACTGGACTTTTTTCCTGCTTTTTCTTTCCATGTATTATAAAATCATTTAAATACAATTAAAGGACGGACCAGAGGAAGGACCAGAGGAAGGACCAGAGAACAGAGGGCTCTGAACGATAAACATAACTGGAATAAATCCATTTACTTGTGGAACCACTTTGATAATCAGATTCCTTTTAATGATCTGATGCCAATAGGCCAATATTTTGTCACCAGCAAAACACTGGTGCCAACCACAGCAAAACACTGGTGGCATAACTCGCTAATAGCGAGTGATTATGAACCTACCACTGCACCTAGAAGAAGAACCAGACTCAAGACCCCCTGTCCTGTCCTCTAATGAAGACTTATAATGTACCCTTATCCTATTAGTGACCACTGCAGCTGAGTGGTCACTCAACAACCTGCTGCCCCACTAGAGCCACCTGCTCTTCAGGCTAGCGGCGCCTTAAACCGTATTGGTTAACGTATATCTCTTAGTGAAGTCATCGACCCAATCTTAATGCATCACAGGACTGACTGTGAGACAAGTCTCACCTGAGCCTTTAAACTGGGTTAATATGACACCTTCCTATGTATTCTCTATGGTTTTGCAGTCCATCTATGTTATCCTGGCTTCAGTACTCAGAGGCACTCAGTCCAATGCACGACAGGACTGATGGATTATCTTGGCAAAGGAGAAATGCTCACTAACAGTGAATGTAAATTGTATAAGATTTTTAAATTTCATTTCAGCTCATGAAACTCCTTACATGTTGTGTTTATATTTTTGTTTTCGTATGTATATTTTTTTCATGCTTGTTTTCATATCCACCACTCTTGACAACCGTGTGTCTGAATGTGAGAAGGAAGTGCGTCTCCAAACCCCTGAACACAGAGGAACCTTGGGTAGAAACAACAGTGGTAGGCCTGATCACCGACAGCGATGAGACACCCTATAGGGTGGTCAGAAACCTGGCAGTGTGGTGCCAGGATAACAGCCTTTCAACGTGATCAAGACAAAAAGGAGATGATCGTGGACTACAGGTAAAAGAGCACGCTCCCATTCTCTTCCACGGGGCTGTGGAGCAGCAGGTTGAGTGCTTCAAGTAGTTCCTTGGTGTCACCAACGAACTGTCATGGTCCAAACACACCAAGCTAAAGACCATGAGACTAAACACCTCCCTCTGCACCTGGATCCAGGACCTCCTGACGGGCCGCCCCCCAGGTGGTAAGGGTAGGAAATAACACATCTGCCATGCTGATCCTCAACACAGGGGCCCCTCAGGGGTGCGTGCTCAGTCCCCTCCTGTACTCCCTGTTCACTCATGACTGCATGGCCAGGCACGACTGCCAACACCATCATCAAGTTTGCCAATGACACAACAGTGGTAGGACTGATCACCGACAACGATGAGACAGCCTATGTGGAGGAGGTCAGAGACCTGGTCGTGTGGTGCCAGGACACCAACCTCAATGTGATCAAGACAAAGGAGACAAAGGAAAAGGAGGACCAAGCACGCCCCCATTCTCATCGACGGGGTTGTAGTGGGACAGGTTGAGAGCTCCAAGTTTCTTGGTGTCCACATCATCAACGAACTGTCATGGTGCAAACACACCAAGACAGTCGTGAAGCGGGCACGACAAAGCCTAATCCCCCTCAGGAGACTGAAAAGATTTGGCATGGGTCCTCAGATCCTCAAAAAGTTCCACAGCTGCACCATCGAGAGCATCCTGACTGGTTGCGTCACCACCTGCTCGGCCTCCGACCGCAAGGCGCTACAGAGGGTAGTGCGTACGGTCCAGTACATCACTGGGGCCAAGCTTGCTGCCATCCAGGACCTCTATACCAGGCGGTGTCAGAAGAAGGCCCTAAAAATTGCCAAAGACTCCAGCCACCCTAGTCATAGACTGTTCTCTCTGCTACCTGACGGCAAGCGGTACCGGAGCAGATAGTCTAGGTCCAAAAGGCTCCTTAACAGCTTCTACCCTCAAGACTCCTGAACAATTAATCAAATGGCCACCCAGACTATTTACATTGAACCAGGCAAGTCGGTTAAGAACAAATTCTTATTTTCAATGAAGGAACAGTTGGTTAACTGCCTTGTTCAGGGGCAGAACGAAGGATTTTTACCTTGTCAGGTCGGGTATTCGATCTTGCAACCTTTCGGTTACTAGTCCAACGCTCTAACCACTAACCACCCTTTATTAGAGTTAACTGCACCTCAGATTGCAGCCCAAATAAATTCTTCACAGAGTTAAAGTAATAGACACATCTCAACATCAACTGTTCAGAGGAGACTGTGTGAATCAGGCCTTCATGGTGGAATTGCTTCAAATAAACCACTACTAAAGGACACCAATAAGAAGAAGAGACTTCCCTGGGCCAAGAAACACGAGCAATGGACTTTAGACAGGTAGAAATCTGTCCTTTGGTCTGATTACCATGACTTACTCTGTGTGAAATAATAGGGGTTGACATGATGTTTTAACGACTACCTCTTCCTCTGTCCCCCATACATACAACATCTGTAAGGTCCCTCAGTCAAGTATTGAATTTCGAGCACCGATTCAACTTCAAAGACCAGGGAGCTTTTCAAAAGCCTCATAAAAGACGGGTATTGATTTATAGATGGATAACAATATCAAATCCGACATTGAATATATCTTTAAGCTTTATAAAGTGAATAATTGTGGATGGATGTATTAGACCACCCAGACACAAAGATACAGGCGTCCTTCTGAACTGAGCTGTTTTAAAACAGAATAAAAAAATATGAATCCTGTCAGCAATCCTGAAAAAAAAAACAGCAAAGGACTTTTTGGCAAAGCCTTATGTTTGGGGTCAAATCCAACACAACACTAATTAACAGCTTTATTTTCAAACATAGTGGCGGCTGCTTCATGGTATAGGTATGCTTGACATCGGCAAAGCCTGAGGATGGAAAGAAACGGGATGGAGCTACGCACAGGCAAAATCCTAGAGGAAAACCTGCTTCAGTCTGCTTTCCACACCAGACACTGGGAGAGGAATTCACCTTTCAGCAGGACAATAACGTAAAACACAAGGCCTAATCTACACTGGAGTTGCTTACGAAAAAGACAGTGAATGTTCCTGGAGTTACAGTTTTTGAATTAAATCTGCTTGAAAATCTATGGCAAGACTTGAAAAATTTTCCATCTAGCCATGATCCCCTCGACAGAGCTTGAAGAATTATGAAAAGAATATAATGGGCAAACGTTGCACAATCCGAGTGTGGAAAGATCTTAAGAGACTGACCCAGTAATCACTGCCAAATGTGTTTATAACATTTGACTTATCTAATCAAGGTATATTAGTGTTTTGTTTTTCATACCATTTTTCTATCACTTTGGGGGAAGAAGAGTATTTTGTGTAGATCGTAAAAAATAAAAAGACAATTAAATCAATTTTAATCGAACTTTGCAAACACAATAAAATTTGAAGTAATCCAAGGGTGTTAAATATTTAAACATGATGGATCTTAATTTGAGCCAGTTTGCTACAGCAGGAAAAAAAATCCTGCAGCAACAGGAAATGTGAAATATTATGTGGATTATAATTAATGGACATATTTCATCAGGGAATGTCACAATCTTCATAACGGACAGACCAAGGCGCAGCGAGGCATCCAGTATACATGTTTATTAAATCAACGTAACTGGAACAAAAACAACAAAATGAACGAAGATCGTAATGTGGAACATAACGTCTCTAACAAAACAAAGCTATGACCAACCAAAAACCCACAAAACCTATACGAAAACCCCAAACATATATATGGTTCCCAATTAGAGACAACGACACACAGCTGCCTCTAATTGGGAACCATTACCCCAACATAGATATATAACACCTAGAACATAAAAAACCCTACACCAAAACCAAAACAAAACACGCCAGCCTGTCTTTTCAGGCCTGGACGTGACAGGGAAAAATCAAGCCTGAAATTCCACAGTGGAAATTACACATTTCGGAATCCTTTAAAATAAAAACAAATACACTAGAACTTCTACATTTCCTACATTGCAGGAAAGTTCTCCTGCAACAGGGTGATCAAATTAAGATCCTACACCTGTATGACATCCATATCACATATCAGTATTCAGAACCCTTCACTTTTTCCACATTTTGGTACGTTATTCTAAAATTGATTAAACAGTTTTTTCCCCTCGCTCAATCTACACACAATACCCCATAATTACAATGCAAAAACTGTTTATTTTTTTAAAAAATGTGACAATTATTAAAAATAAAAAACTGAAACATCACATTTACATATGTATTCAGACCCTTTACTCAGTACTTTGTTGAAGCACCTTTGGCAGTGATTACAGCCTCGAGTCTTCTTGGGTATGACGCTACAAGCTTGGCACACCTGTATTTGGGGAGTTTCTCCCATTCTTCTCTGCAGATCCTCGCAAGCTCTGTCAGGTTGGATGGGGAGAGTCGCTGCACAGCTATTTTCAGGTCTATCCAGAGATGTTCGATTGGGTTAAAGTCCGGGCTCTGGCTGGGCCACTCAAAGACATTCAGAGACTTTTTTCGAAGCCACTCCTGCGTTGTCTTGGCTGTGTGCTTAGGGTCGTTGTCCTGTTGTAAGGTGAACCTTACATATACCTTAGCCAAATACATTTAAACTCAGTTTCTCACAACTCATGACATTTAATCCAAGTAAAAATTCCCTGTCTTAGGTCAGTTAGGATCACCACTTTATTTTAAGAATGTGAAATGTCAGAATAATAGTAGAGAGAATGATTTATTTCAGCTTTTATTTCTTTCATCACATTCCCAGTGGGTCGGAAGTCTACATACACTCAATTAGTATTTGGTAGCATTGCCTTTAAATTGTTTAACTTTGGTCAAACGTTTCGGGTAGCCTTCCACAAGCTTCCCACAATAAGTTGGGTGAATTTTGGTCCATTCCTCCTGACAGAGCTGGTGTAACTGAGGCAGGTTTGTAGGCCTCCTTGCTCGCACACACGTTTTCAGTTCTGCCCACAAATTTTCTATAGGATTGAGGTCAGGGCTTTGTGATGACCACTCCAATACCTTGACTTTGTTGTCCTTAAGCCATTTTGCAACAACTTTGGAAGTATGCTTGGGGTCATTGTCCATTTGGAAGACCCATTTGTGGCCAAGCTTTAACTTCCTGACTGATGTCTTGAGATGTTGCTTCAATATATCCACAAAATTTTCCATCCTCATGATGCCATCTATTTTGTGAAGTGCACCAGTCCCTCCTGCAGCAAAGCACCCCCACAACATGATGCTGCCACCCCCGTGCTTCACGTCTGGGATGGTGTTCATTGGCTTGCAAGCCTCCCCCTTTTTCCTCCAAACATAACGATGGTCATTATGGCTAAACAGTTCTATTTTTGTTTCATCAGACCAGAGGACATGTCCCCAAAAAGTACGATCTCTGTCCCCCTGTGTAGTTGCAAACCGTAGTCTGGCTTTTTAGTGGAGGTTTTGGAGCAGTGGCTTCTTCCTTGCTGAGCGGCCTTTCAGGTTATGTCGATATAGGACTCGTTTTACTGTGGATATAGATACTTTTGTACCTGTTTCCTCCAGCATCTTCACAAGGTCCTTTGCTGTTGTTCTGGGATTGATTTGCACGTTTTGCACCAAAGTAAAGTTAATCTCTAGGAGACAGAACGCGTCTCCTTCCTGAGCAGTATGACGGCTGCGTGGTCCCATGGTGTTTATACTTGCTTACTATTGTTTGTACAGATGAACGTGGTATCTTCAGGCATTTGGAAATTGCTCCCAAGGATGAACCAGACTTGTGGAGGTCTACAATTTTTTTCCTGAGGTCTTGGCTGATTTCTTTAGATTTTCCCATGATGTCAAGCAAAGAGGCACTGAGTTTGAAGGTAGGCCTTTAAATACATCCACAGGTATGCCTCCAATTGACTCAAATGATGTCAATTAGGCTATCAGAAGCTTCTAAAGCCATGACATAATTTTCTGGAATTTTCCAAGCTGTTTAAAGGCACAGTCAACTTAGTATGTAAACTTCTGACCCACTGGAATTGTGATACAGTGAATTATAAGTGAAATAATTTGTCTGTAAACAATTGTTGAAAAAATTCCTTGTGTCATGCACAAAGTAGATGTCCTAACCGACTTGCCAAAACTATAGTTTGTTAACAAGAAATTTGTGGAGTGATTGAAAAACGAGTTTTAATGACTCAAACCTAAGTGTATGTAAACTTCCGACTTCAACTGTATGTAAATAAGGTATTTCTGTTTTTATTTTTTAATAAAATAGCAAGAAAATCTAAAAACCTGTTTTTGCTTTGTCATTATGGGGTATTGTGCTGTCATTATGGGGTATTGTGATGTCATTATGGGGTATTGTGATGTCATTATGGGGTATTGTGATGTCATTATGGGGCATTGTGATGTCATTATGGGGTATTGTGGTGTCATTATGGGGTATTGTGTGTAGAATGATGATTTGTTTTTCTTTAACACACTTTACAATAAGGCTGTAACATAAGAAAATGTGGAAAAAGTGAAGAGGTCTGAAAACTTTCCGAATGCACTGTATATAAATGTGTTTAATGCACTGTACTTAACATTTAAACAGTGTATATACTGTATCTATTGATATATGGTAATAATAAGGCACTGTACTTAACATTTATACGGTGTATATACTGCATCTATTGATATATGGTAATAATAAGGCACTGTACTTAACATTTAAACGGTGTATATACTGTATCTATCCATATATGTAATAATAAGGCAGTGTACTTAACATTTAAACAGTGTATATACTGTATCTATTGATATATGGTAATAATAAGGCACTGTACTTAACATTTAAACGGTGTATATACTGTATCTATTGATATATGGTAATAATAAGGCACTGTACTTAACATTTAAATGGTGTATATACTGTATCTATTGATATATGGTAATAATAAGGCACTGTACTTAACATTTATACGGTGTATATACTGTATCTATTGATATATGGTAATAATAAGGCACTGTACTTAACATTTATACGGTGTATATACTGTATCTATTGATATATGGTAATAATAAGGCACTGTACTTAACATTTAAACAGTGTATATACTGTATCTATTGATATATGGTAATAATAAGGCGCTGTACAATAAGCTCAACATAAGGAGAAAAACTTGAAGTTCTGTAAAATAAACTTTGAGTTCAAGCTAAGAAAGTTAGCCTAAAGTTAAAATACTTATCTTGAACGTTGCATGAGATGTTTTATTAGTTATAAATTGAATAAAATATAATTCCACCTATTATCTCACCACGTAATGCTGTCATTACAGTTCTTATAGATTCTTCACAAATCCTATAAACTGTCAATGCAAGCAAGAGGTATTTAGGCTTGAATATGTTATACGGACGTTATACATGTATATAACGTACACATTGTATAGCCCATTTTCTGTTCAGTTCAGACAGTGGGCACCATCAAAATGAGGATTTTGTGACTGGATTAAAGCAGCTATCGAAATATATAGTGTGAACAAATTAACCCAAATCACGGCATGATAAACACATACACTTTTTCAGTAAGCCTGAAAGGCTTGGATCTGATCTGTTCTGATCTGATCTGGTCTGATGTGATCTGGTCAAAACAAAAATGGCACAAATAAGTGACCCTGGTACCACCAGCCCAGACATCACAGTCATCATCATCATCATCATCATCATCATCTCTCACAGGGTCAGAGAACACTATGATGACACACCAAATGATGACCACCAATCAGAGACCACTATGATGACACACCAAATGATGACCACCAATCAGAGACCTCTATGATGACACACCAAATGATGACCACCAATCAGAGACCACTATGATGACCCACCAAATGATGACCACCAATCAGAGACCACTATGACACACCAAATGATGACCACCAATCAGAGACCACTATGATGACACACCAAATGATGACCACCAATCAGAGACCACTATGACACATCAAATGCATTTGATGGATCCTTTGTCTTCTTCTAATGCCTCTTAACCAATAGGAGTCTAAGCCCTGTGTAAGCCGGGGGGGAGGGGGGGGGGGGGGTTCTACTCAGCTATATGGAATTGTTTTAAGAAGGTCATACTAAGGATTATTTTGCTAATTGATTTTTAAGTCCTCTTTGAAGTAACAAAAGAAAATATGAAAAAATGACTTGATGAAAATGTTTTATTTGGCCTAACTGCTATTAGCCCATACAAACGCAATTAATAACAGACTCACTACATAAAACAGATGGTCCCCCCCCCCAAACCAAACAAACAAACAAACAAACAAACCAAACAGTCTCCATAAATACTCCATAAATACTTCCATGGTACCGGTGGACCTTCAGACGAGTGTGTGAGTCTGTGGGGCAAGATAACCGACATGTTCCTGAGAGTCCACGGAGGGGCTTATAATAGTTCTGTAGGCCAAACCGTTCCGGACGCTACAGACGATGTTGTGAAAATACCGATTTTCGGGACGTCTCAGGGTCTGACAAACACAGCTCTAGCGCTGTCACCTTTCATCGCAGATGCGATGTGGGTGCGACATCAGAGGATGCGGTGGATTGAGATGCATCCAATGCAACAACAACAACAAAAAAAAAACAAGATATTTATATCTGAAACTAAATGACTTTTTATGGGGATGTTTTTATTATGCTAATTACATTTCAGGGGGGCGAGGATATCAACCTTAGGGGGAAAGTAATCCAAAAGTTACTGAAAAGTAATCAGATTACATGACTGAGTTTGAGGTCATCCAAATGCTATGTTACTGATTACAATTTTAGGCTGGTAAATAGTAACTGTAAAGGATTACATTTCTAAAGTAACCTACCCAACCCTGCACACACACACACACACACACACACACACACACACACACACACACACACACACAGAATATCCTAGTATGAACAACTTGAGAATAGTAGGCTATCACTAACTGAGATGTTCTCCTCAGTAGTAAGCTAGAAAGAAAACAAACAACAACAACAACAAAAAACCCGATTGATTTAGGGTGATGATTAATATGATGCCTTGATATTCCATATTAAAAAAGGAGACAACAAGTAACCGCAGGCTACGCAAATCAATGCAAACGTCCCCTGCGTTGCACTGTAGGGCTTTGTCATGAGACATGCATGAGGTCGGTAACGTAGCCGAATGTTACCTGTACCAAGCAAATGTAGCGGTCGAGAAGGCGGTAACACATCACACATTGCAAATCCATTCCGTTCAGAAACTATATATATATATATGTATATGTATATATTTTGGTCCAGCTCTTTCTTTGCAACGCAATGCGAACGAGCTCTATGTAACTCTTGAAACTTGAATAATTCTCCAACTTTGAATTATGTTACTCGGGCTCTTGACGTTGAAATAAATATATTTTATACATTGCTTTTTATAGCTTTGGATCAATTCGACCAATTCACCTAAGAATAAGAACCCTTTAAAAATGAATACTAGAGGTAAGAATATAACCTCATCTGAAGCCCATGTTAATGAATAATCACCGTTTATAGTTGTATTAAATAGGGGGGGTACCTGATGCACCCTCAACCCCGTTCTCTTCCAGTTGAGCTTTGACGACTGGTCCCGGAATCACCATGAGTCGATTCTTGGAAAACATGTACATTCTGAAAACGCTTACCTGTGTTTATGTTTTGGTCCTGGCCAAACTGCAGCTGCTGAAATTCCTACTTTTAATACAACACTTTTAGCCAACACAACCCCGGACTTCTTCCCTAAAAAGGGGTTGATTGACGCCTGAGTAGCAGGACAAAAACCCTCCAGTTCTCTAATCACTGAAAACTATCCAGGCACAGGATTGTCTGCGAGCAAATCATTTTACACAACGACGAAAAATGATGGCCTTCATACAATGTATTCACACATGTGCGCGAAGCGTAAATATGAAATGACATAGAATCAGAAATGAATTGTCGCCACATTAAAAACGGGACTGTCGCCGTCAGCAACATTAAACTGGTACTTCCGGGTCACGGAACTTCGGAAGGTTTCAAAATAAAAGTCCCCCCCTGCTTCCCTTTGTAGTCTGTAATAGTTTGCAAGCCCTGCCACATCCGACGAGCGTCGGAGCCGGTGTAGTACGATTCAATCTAGTTTGTACATCTCAATTGTCAGTAGAAACCACATTTGTTGAATAAGCAAGTCAGCCATATAAGATATGTGTTTTTTGAAAGGCAGTAAATGAGGCTGAATGAACTGTTTCGCTGCCAGACAAGGCTCCACTGATAGCCAGGTGTAGCAGTGGCAAGGTGTTGGGACTGCTGTTGGGACAGCTTCATGTAGGCCCTAACAGTTTATGGACACCGTTTGTCACCGTTATAGTGCAATTCATCTATTGTTTAGTATTGTGTTGTGGCTTTGCTGGCATGCATCCCAGAGTCTTTTTTTTTGGGCCCCACCAAGATTTACATGCTAAAATCGCCACTGTCAGGTAGATGGAAGTAGTCCATGTGTGTTTGTTCACTAACATTACAGAGATAACATCAATGAATTCATTCACGATTACAAGACATGTATTTTGGATGACTTATCAGAAGAAGAAAAAAAGATGCATTAACGTTATCTAAGAACGTGTACATCAGACTCATTGAGGAGGATGGTGGACGTCTGAAATAACGCTTCCATGGACATTGTCAAAATGTCAATCTGCAATGATGTGATTAAGTGGTGTGAGCTGCACATCGACTAAGGAGCTGACATACTGAACCCTGATCTTCTGTTGATGATCATTTGTTTTGACTAAAGTATGCTTAATAAGAATCACTCCAAAGAATGCGCAATTGTACACTACATGACCACAAGTATGTGGGCACCTGCTCATCCAACATCTCATTCCAAAATCATGGGCATTAATATCGAGTTGGTCCCCCCCTTTGCTGCTATAACAGCCTCATCTCTTCTGGGAAGGCTTTCCACTAGATGTGGGGACTTGCTTCACAAGAGCATTAGTGAGCACGGCACTGATGTTGGGCGATTAGACCCTCAGTTCCAATTCATCCCAAAGGTTTTCAATGGAGTTGAGGTCAGGGTTTTGTGTAGGCCAGTCAAGTTCTTCCACACTGATCTCAACAAACCATTTCAGTACGGACCTCGCTTTCTGCACAGGGACATTGTCATGCTGAAACAGGAAAAGGCCTTCCCCAAACTGTTGCCACAAAGTTGGAAGCACAGAATTGTCTAGAATGTCATTGTATCCTGTGGCGTTAGTTCCAGTGAAGGGAAATCTAGCCCATGAAAAACAGCCCCAGACCATTATTCCTCCTCCACCAAACTTTACAGTTGGCACTATGCATTGGGGCAAGTAGCATTCTCCTGGCATCCGCCAAAATCCGATTTGTCCGTCGGACTACCAGATGGTGAAGCATGATTCATCACTCCAAAGAACGCGATTCCTCTGCCCCAGAGTCAAATGGTGGCGAGTTTTACACCACTCCAGCCGACGCTTGGCATTGTGCATGGTGATCTTAGGCTTGTGTGTGGCTGCTCGGCCATGGAAACCCATTTCTTGAAGATCCCGGCAGACAGTTTTTGTGCTGACTTTGCTTCCAGAGGCAGTTTCGAAGTCGGTATTGAGTGTTGCAACCGAGGACTGGCGATTTTTACGCTCTACATGCTTCAGCACTCGGCAGTCCTGTTCTGTGAGCTTGTGTGGCCTACCACTTTGCTCCTTGACGTTTCTACTTCACAATAACAATACCGGAGCAGCTCTAGCAGGGCAGAAATTTGACAAAATGACTTGTTGGAAAGGTGGCATCCTATAACGGTGCCAGATTGAAAATCACTGAGCTCTCCAGTATGGGCCATTCTATTTTATACCAGTAGGCTATTACGTTCTTTACATTAATTTACTTAAGCTTCAACCATTTCTCAATGTGGTCCATCTTATAATACTGTTTACCTTATATAAAGTAGTAATTCTCTTTAGTTTCTCCCCCATGTAGTTATAATTTGTAAATAATAATTATTCTCTATGCAAAGCTACAAAAAAAAAGTACCGTGGACTTTTATTTTGAAGGCAAAATCCGAAAACCGGAAGTCTTCTTGTGCATAGATGCAGTTACGAGCCGAAGCTCCGTCTTCAGAACCCCGACTGCATGGGGCGGAGTCAGTGGCATTGATTTATCAGCTCTTTGTCCAATCAGGGAGAAGTTGACAGAATAATGAGATAGAACTTGTTATATTATCCAATCAGATCCCTAGAATATCTTTATAAAATGAGGTATAAAGGGGTTTTTAATAACGGTTAATAATTTGTTCATATAATTATGTAATAAACAAGTAAAACCATTGAATTGGTGTGTGTGTGTGTGTCCCACAATTTCTAAAACATTTACAGAAGTCTATTCATTGTGAAAAAAAAAAAAAAATTGAATTATTTTAACAGACAATTAACATCTGCAACCTCTATTACTTGAGGAAGTTAGATGAATTATTTACAAAAAAATCTTTATCTTT
>QNTS01013186.1:4763-19159 GCA_003317085.1 Hucho hucho
GCGCTCACCTTGTCTTCTCCGGACAAGCTTTTTTTCCAGATGCTCCAAACAATTGGAAAGGGGATTCATCAGAGAAAATGACTTTACCCCAGTCCTCAGCAGCGGGCAGGTGCGGGCAGCGATCGGTTGAAGAGCATGCATTTAGTTTTACTAACATTTAAGAGCACGGAAGGAGAGTTGTATGGCGTTGAAGCTCATCTGGAGGTTAGTTAACACAGTGTCCAAAGAAGGGACTGATGTATACAGAATGGTGTTGTAGGTGTAGAGGTGGATCAGAGAATCACCAGCAGCAAGAGCGACATCATTGATGTCTTCAGAGAAAAGAGTCGACCCAAAAATTGAACTCTGTGGAACCCACATAGAGACTGCCAGAGGTCTGGACAACAGGCCCTCCGATTTCACACACTGAACTCTGTCTGAAAAGTAGTTGGTGAACCAGGCGAGGCAGTCATTTGAGAAGCCAAGGCTGTTGAGTCTGCCGATAAGAATGCGGTGATTGACAGAGTCGAAAGCCTTGGCCAGGTCGATGAAGACAGCTGCACAGTAATGTCTCATCGATGGTGGTTATGATATCGTTTAGGACCTTGAGCGTGGCTGAGGTGCACCCATGACCAGCTTGGAAACCAGATTGCATAGCGGAGAAGGTACGGTGGGATTCGAAATGGTCTGTGATTTGTTTGTTATCTTGGCTTTTGAAGACCTTAGAAAGGCAGGGTAGGATAGATATAGGTCTGTAGCAGTTTGGGTCTAGAGTGTCTCCCCCTTTGAAGAGGGGGATGACCGCGGCAGCTTTCCAATCTTTGTGGATCTCAGATGATATGAAAGAGTGCAGTGGGTAGCTGGGAGGAGGTCCTCTTATTCTCCATGGACTTTACAGTGTCCCAGAAATATTTGGGGTTTGTGCTACAGGATGAACATTTCTGTTTGAAAAAGCTAGCCTTTGCTTTCCTAACTGCCTGTGTATATTGGTTCCTAACGTCCCTGAAAAGACGCATATCGCGGGGACTATTCGATGCTAATGCAGAACGCCACAGGATGTTTTTGTGCTGGTGAAGGGCAGTCAGGTCTGGAGTGAACCAAGGGCTATATGATGGTGAGGAAAGATCAACCAGGCATCCTCTACTGACGGGATGAGGTCAATATCCTTCCAGGATGCCAGGGCCAGGTTGATTAGAAAGGCCTGCTCGCTGAAATGTTTTAGGGAGCGTTTGACAGTGATGAGGGGTGGTCGTTTGACCGCAGACCCATTACGGACGCAGGCAATGAGGCAGTGATCGCTGAGATCCTGGTTGAAGACAGCAGAGGTGTATTTGGAGGGCAGGTTGGTTAGGATGATATCTATGAGGGTGCCTGTGTTTACGGATTTGGGGTTGTACCTGGTAGGTTCATTGATAATTTGTGTGAGATTGAGGGCATCTAGTTTAGATTGTAGGACGGCCGGGGTGTTAAGCATGTCCCAGTTTAGGTCACCTAACAGTACGAGCTCTGACGATCTGGGGTAGGGTACCATAAAATGTCTGCAGCATTGAAGGTCCCCAAGAACACAGTGGCCTCCATCATTCTTAAATGGAAGAAGTTTGGAACCACCAAGACTCACCAAGACTACATTTTTAGAAGGCTGTAACGTAAGAAAATGTGGAAAAAAGTAATGAGGTCTGACTACTTTCATTGCACTGTATCTATCTATCAATTGATCTATCAATTGATCTATCTATCAATTGTGGTCAGTCATACAGTAACATGATGATGTACAGGTTAGTCCTGTAGTCTATGTATCTGTTCGATAGACCTTATTTGTGGCTGTTATTATTTATTCATTAATTCAAAATAGTTTAATAAGTTGGGACGATGGAGCTGTAGTACTTGTCAGACAGTAGGGGGCGCTATATGACCATTCCACTGTGTGTCTGCGTGTGTGTGTGTGTGTGTGTGTACTAAATAAAGTAGATAAGCGATAGAAACTTCTCAATTCTCATTTCACTGTTTTTAATTCATATCCACCATGCAACAAAATAACACAATGTCTTCCACTGAAACAGAACGCTTCTTTCATCCCTAAACAAGATAATAATTTGAAATTAAACTGATTGCACATAAACGCACAGCAATGTGTTCTACTTGGTTCATCAGCCACAACGTCGAATATTGTTTTCGTGGAGAGTCTTATTTGAATGTATATGAAGTCGGTCAAACTCCAAGACCCTTAATGCTAATTACCGCTACCACTGGTATCAGAGCAGCCACGAGTCACCCAACCCGTAACAGTGTCAGCTGTTACAATCTGTCAGTGTAACACAAGTTCCAATTTAGTAGAAGTTCCAATTTAGTAGACGTTCCAATTTGGTAGATGTTCCCAGAATATACAGTATTTTAATCACAGGAAAGAGGAGGTTGAAATAGAAATGTATACCGGCACAAACATACAATTCATCAAGGCGAGACCCAGATGCAGACACAGGACGCAGATGGTTGGAGTCTTACACTGTTTAATCATCCATAAAGGAGTAGGCAAGAGAATGGTCGTGGACAGGGAAAAAGGTCAAAACCAGATCAGGAGTCCAGCAGGTACAGAGTGGCAGGCAGGCTCGTGGTCAAGGCAGGCAGAAAGGTCAGGCAGGCGGGTACAGAGTCCAGAGAACAGGCAAGGTTCAAAACCCGTGAGGACTAGAAAAAGGAGAATAGAAAAAGGCAGGAGCACAGGAAAAAAAACACACTGATTGACTTGGAACATACAAGACAAACTGGCACAGAGAGACAGGAAACACAGGGATAAATACACCGGGGATTACAAGCGACACCTGGAGGGGGTGGAGACAATAACAAGGACAGGTGAAACTGATCAGGGTGTGACAATTGAGAGAATAGAATATAAATATTTGTTTTGGTTTGTTTTGATTTCAAAATATATATTTAGAATGATAGAATATATAAAAGTAACATCAAGGCTTTAGAAAAGTTACATTCCAGCTCCGACTCAACGTAAAACTTCATCATGAATAAAACATCTCAAAACAGTGCTAGTTTACAAATCAGAACTGGCGAAGTGACAAAACAGGCCATATGAACGCTGTATGTTTTAGTCTGTACGGACAGACAGACAGCTCTCCACTCACAGAGGTGATGAAATCCACTAACTCTCTCGTAGAGATTTCCTGTCCATTTACACTGTTTAGCACAACACACACACACATATACATATATATATTCAAACATCTAGATAGAATGTTCAGACTTTCTAAAATAGTTCCATGTTCCATGTTCCAAAACGGACAAGACAAGAGGAACTTAGTATTATTCCCGTTCCGTGGCGACCCGTCATTCAGGACAGGTGGGACACTCATGGGGGGGGGACACTACGTCAGGGGCTGCGGTCCAAACACGTAAAGGATACACCCTCGTCTGTCTGGTTGAAACTCCCATTCTGAGGCGAAACGCTTGAGCTGAGCAGTGAATTGTGGGCCATTGTCCGTGATGACCTTGTCAGGTTGGCCTTGCCTTGCAGCGCTTTATGACCGTGTCTGCAGACAAGTCAGGGAACAGTTCAATTTCCCAAAAGTCAGAGTAGTGATCAACAATGACAAGATAGTCCTTTTGTCTGGGACTGAATAAGTCCATGCTGACGATTTGCCAGGCCCCTTGTGGGCAGTTCGTGTGACATCATGGTTTCCTTTTGCTGTTCATGAGCGTACTCGTTGCATGTGGTACAGCTGCTGACAAAGTCTTTCATTTCTCCCTGCATGTGTGGCCAGTATAACGTTTCACAAGCCTGGCGGTGGCATCCATCACCTCCACGTGAGGGTAGGGTATGCGGGTAAGCATCTCTGGACGCAGTGATTTGGGAATGACCTTCTGACCTTTGAACAAGACGCCATTTTTGCACGCTGATCTCATCCCGAAAGGTCCAGTATTCTCTCACTGTGAAAGGTGTCTCTTTCAGGTACGGCCAACCTGTGAGAACCATGGACTTCAGTGACTGTAGGTGTTCGTCCTTGTCAGTGTGTTGCCTGATCTGGGTTCGGCGGTGGCCTGTGATGTTCAACTAGTCTCCCTGATTGATCTGTTGAACATCTTGTTGTTCCTGCTGTAGCGAACAGATGGCATGCCGCTGATAGGCAGTGCCTCTGCCTGTACATTGTGCTGTTGCCCTGCTCAGTGTGTCGCTGATGTACATGTCTGTTCCTGGCTTGTAGACGACCTTCAGGCTGTAGTTTTGCCGAGTCGGGAGCATGCTTTGAAGCCTCTTGGGCACATTGAGGAGAGGTTTACTAAATATGGCAATGAGTGGTTTGTGGTCAGTTTCAGCGGTGACCAGCTCTCTACCATATAAGCAGTGATGGAAGTGCTGGGAGGAGAGGATGATGCTGAGGCACTTTTGGGGGGGAGCGCTCTCGAGGCAAACACAACAGGCTGGCCTTCCTGCATAAGGCAGCATCCAAGTCCCCTTTGGCTGGAGTCGCTCTGGATTGTGACAGGCTTCGTGACGTCGTAGCAGCGCAACACTGGCATGGATGAAGCCAGAGATTTCCTCTCCTGCACTGCGGCCTCGTGGGTAGCCAGTGCCATGGTGTGTCTTTGTCCAGCAACCGGCGCAGAGGCTCACAGACTGCTGATAGGTGTGGCATGATAGTTTGCAAAGCCGATGAGACGCTGTACTCCTTTTACATCAGACAGGTTTGGCATGTCGAGGATCGCTCTGACTTTGTCTGGGTCCGGCTTCAGGCCTTTGGCAGAGAGAATGTGGCCATGCCCTTGAGCCCAGCCAGTAACTCGTGCTGCTTGCGTTGGTATACCTCAGGCGCCACTGAGACACCAAACGGGAGCTTGAGCCAGCGTTTCTGACCCCAGGGGGTCCAGAAGGTAGTCATGAAGCTGCTTTCTACATCCAGCTTGCATTGAATGAATGCATTTCCGGCATCCACCAAGGTGAGAATCCTGGCCTTCGGAAGTTTGTAGAGGACATCCTCTAGTGTCGGCATGACGTAGTGGGATCGTTTTAGTGCTTGGTTCAGATGCTTTGGGTCGATGCAGACCCTCAGCTTCTCTGTTTTTTTTCACTATGACCATATTGCTGCTCCAGTCAGTTGGTTCAGTCACAGATGTCATGTGGCCATCGGCCTCATACTTGTCCATCTTTCATTGCAATGGGCACATTGTGAGGAGCACACTGGACTGACGCTCTCATCCAATTCAAAGTGTACCTCCCAAGGCACTGATTCAACGGGCCTGTTCAATACATCGTCATATCTGCTGAGTAGTTGTTCTTTGGACAGGCGTCCATGCTGGACATGCTCCACAATGTGCAGGTCATTTGGTACGGTGAACTGCATCAGTCCCAGGCGTTCGCATGTAGAGCCTGAGAGGAGAGGATGTTGACTGGTTTTCACAATCTCAAAACTCCAGCTTGTGTTTGCGTCCCCGAACAGCACATTCGGTTCCAAAGATGCCCATAGAGCTCATTAGCTCTCCTGAGTACAGCTTTAAGTGTAGTATCGCCGGGCAATAGATGTGTGTCAGGGGCCAGATTGATTTTGTCTTTGTAGCTCATTACGTCGCATGTGTATCACCGGAATCCGGTTGACATCGTTGCAGCTTGTTGTGTTATCGTAGTGTCACAAACCATTTCTTCCCTCGAGTGTACGGCCCCAACGGATTCATGCATGTAAACGTCACTTTCACTGTTCTCAACACATCAGTGACATCATCAACACAGTGAATTCTTGCACTCGCTCACCCTTCTTTTGCTTTTGAGACATACTTTTTTTCAAAGTGATTATTAGTTCCACAAGCTCTGCAGGGTTTTCCGTAGGCAGGGCAGTGCTCTTTGCCTGGTGTGTGCATGTGTGTGTGCATGTGTGTGTGTGTGTGTGTGTGTGTATTTCCACAGTATTTACATGCTATGGGGCTCTCTGTGTTCACCGTTCGTGGTGAATTACACTGCCTCGATTGGTTTTGTCTGAATGTCTGCCTGGCAACAGCGTGAACAGTATCGACGTCGGTGCGTGGGGGATGTGATTTCCATCGCTCTCATTTTTATGTCAGTGCCTTCAGCAGTGACTTCAGCAGTGCCTTCAGCAGGTGCCTTCAGCAGGTGCCTTCAGCAGTGCCTTCAGCAGTGCCTCTCTCTCTTGGTAGACGCCCGGCGCGTATCCTCGTTTGCAATTACCAGTACTATTTTGTCACGAATCAAATCATATTGAAATCCCCCATATTTACAAGTAGCGGGTCTTTCTCTCAAAAACGGGTTACAAAGTTGTGTACTGACTCACCCTCTTGCTGTTTGCAGCTTCCAAAAAAAACGACCCACTCGTAAAACGACGTTTCTGGCGGGTTTGATGTCATTCTCCAATGCATCCAATACAGCCTTTGCATCGCCCTGTTGTCGTGCTGTGGAGGGTGAGATTGTGCGGGTAGATGTGCGTGCATTCGCTGCCCGTTCAACTCCTCTAGAGTTGCCGCTTGGACCTCGTTGGGGTTTCTCGTGTAGACGAGTCGCCAGGGCATAGTCCTCGAATTCATCCCTGAAGTTGTCCCAATTTAGTATTCCAGTCCCCTGTGAGGGGGTCCATGGGATTTGGAGATGTCTTTGCCTTCAGCTATCGGAGGCCAGGTAGTGATGCTAGCTAGCCACCTAACAACGAGTTGATCAGTGTTGTGCCTAGGAGGTAGGACACGGCGTGTGTTTCGCATATGGAACATGACTGCGCCTATACTGTACTAAGCTACAACAACAACAACAACAACAACAAAAATAACAAAACGTGTGGTTTTTCGAGCCACTTCTGACACCGTGTTTCAGTATGATATGTTGGATGAAGGAATAAAGACAGACACCCAAATGTCAAGTTCAACAGCCTTGTTCGAGCATTGTGCAAATCCCTACACACGGAGTCCAGGGAACAGTCCGGCTGGTCGACTACCTTTCAACTAGACTCCGTAACGTCATCATGTTCAATAGAAGCGTAACCTGCTAAGAAATAATGGAGACAAAGCACTGGACAAAAAAAAAATGACTTTTGACGCGCTACAGCGCATTACATAAATTCCCTTGGAGGTGTTAAAAGGGTATTCTGATGTTCACTTTGCTTAATGAAAACGGGCATGAAGCAAAGTGTTTTACGCATGCTCAGTTCTTGGGTCTCCGGGGGCTTCCCAGTGGAAATGTAACGATGCCGAGAGTCGGGGAAACAAGTTCAGGGAGTGACTACATTTAACGAACAAAACAAGAAACATGAACAGCGCACAGGACATGAAACAGCAACAGAAACAAAGACGACTGGGGGAAGAAATCAAAGGGATTTGGACATATAAAGGGCAGGTAATCAAGGAGGTGATGGAGTCCAGATGAGTTTCATTATGCGCAAATGCGCGTAATGCTGGTGACAGGTGTGCCGGATAAACCATAAACGAGCAGCCTGGTGACCAAGAGGCCGGAGAGGGAGCACACGTGACAGTACCCCCTCCCCGACGCGCGGCTCCAGCAGCAGGACACAGACCAAGATGACGATCCCGGGGATCAGGAGTGGACCGGTCACCTCTGCTAAGGCGCGGGTGACCTAGAGCGTCGGAAAGAGAGCATACATGTACCCTTACACCCTCCCCGGGGCGTTCGGCTCCAGCCGCAGGACGCCAACCACAGGGACGTATGCTCTCTCTCCGTGAGCCTGTAATTTCTCGCATGGAATGGCCTGCATTTCTCAGAACAAGAATAGACTGACGAGTTTCAGAAGAAAGGTCTTTGTTTCTGGACATTTTGAGCCTGTAATCGAACCCACAAATGCTGATGCTCCAGATACTCAACTAGTCTAAAAAAGGACAGTTTTATTGCTTCTTTAATCATCAGCACAACAGTTTTCAGATGTGCTAACATAATTGCAAAAGGGTTTTCTAATGATCAATTAGCCTTTTAAAATGATAAACTTGGATTAGCTAACACAACGTGCCATTGGAACACATTAGTGATGGTTGCTGATAATGGGCCTCTGTACGCCTATGTAGATATTACATAAAGAATCTGCCGTTTCCAGCTACAATAGTCATTTACAACGTTAACAATGTCTACACTGTATTTCTGATCAATTTGATGTTATTTTAATGGACAAAAAATGTGCTTTTCTTTCAAAGACAAGGACATTTCTTTGTGACCCCAAACTTTTAAACGGTAGTGTATGTATACTGTAGCTAAGAAAGTAGTACTAAGTGTATGTTGTGTGGTAAGCTGTTAGTAGCCCATGTGCCTCACCCTAATAATTTGGTCTATTTTCCACCTACTGTTCTGACTTGGTGGTGCACATGTAGCCTATAACCTGTTTTAGAGAAATGTAATCATCAAATATTGTAAGAGCTTTTTTGTCTGCTTATATGACCCCTTTATTTATCCTACGGTTCTGACTTGGTGTACAGGGAGAATACTGTAAGAACGGCCCATGTTCTGAATTCAGTCGCTGTACATTTCAGAAGTGCCTTCGGAAAAGTATTCAGACCCCTTGATTTTTTTCCACATTTTGTTACATCTGTGTGGTGACTTAAAGAAGAGTAAAGTTAAGGCCTCTACATCGATCTGAATTTCTGTCGGTGTCCATTTTGAAAGTGCTGAACTAAAGGCCTACCTCGTCGCAGCTCGTTTGCTTGCACTTGCTTATACTTAGAGCTAAGTGTTAGATTCCAAATAAACAGAGTAAAACTCACGGATGAATAGTAAACCAAGTTTATTCACCCACTGGGTCACACAGCCGCGTAAGACAAAACACAAAGCACATATATTTATACCTCCTATTGCTGAGTCTCCTCCTTTCAGATCTAGACAGTCTCTGTTGCTAGACAGGACTTTAGTGATTCCTGTTCTTTCTCACTTCATCTGACCCGACCTCTGCCCCAAGTCCTCCCAAACCACGGCTGTCTTGCCTTATCTGTTGACTGAAACCAGACTGTGGCCGTTCTCCTCGCCATAGGATACCTGAGATTTAACAATAACATGTTCTGACAGATCGTACGTTTTCTGCATTCCCTTCTCTCCCTCAGTAACATGAATAAAGATATATATCATATTTCAAGTTTAGAACCCATCATAAGAACAAATATTATGAATTTACTGGACATCGGCGTTTGTTATTACTGAAGGACAATGCAGTTCTCATCGAATTCCACAAGGAGTCAGTAGAAACCACATTTGTTAAAGCAAGTCAGCCATATCAGCTATGGTTTTTAAAAGGCTGTAAATGAGGCTGAATGAACTGTGATGCTGCCAGACGAGGCTCCGCTGATAGCCAGGTGTAGCAGTGCCTTGCAAAAGTATTCATCCCCCTTTGCGTTTTTCCTATTTTGTTGCATTACAACCTGTAATTTAAATGGATTTTTATTTGGATTTCATGTAATGGACATACACAAAATAGTCCAAATTGGTGAGGTGAAATGAAAAAAAAATTACTTGTTTCAAAAAATTTACAAAATGTAAAAACTGAAAAGTGGTGGATGCATACGTATTCACCCCCTTTGCTATGACGCCCCTAAAAAAGATCTGGTGCCACCAATTACCTTCAGAAGTCACATAATTAGTTAAATAAAGTCCACCTGTGTGCATTCTAAGTCACATGAATTGTCACATGATCTCAGTATATATACACACCTGTTCTGAAAGGCCCCAGAGTCTGCAACACCACTAAACAAGGAGCACCACCAAGCAAGCGGCACTATGAAGACCAAGGAGCTCTCCAAACAGGTCAGGAACAAAGTTGTGTAGAAGTACAGATCAGGGTTGGGTTATAAAAAATATCAGAAACTTGGAACATCCCACAGAGCACCATTAAATCCATTAATGGAAAGAATATGGCACCACAACAAACTTGCGAAGATAGGGCCGCCCACCAAAACTCACGGACCAGACACAGAGGGCATTAATCAGACAGGCAACAAAGAGAACAAAGAGAACAAAGAGAACCCTGAAGGAGCTGCAAAGCTCCACAGCGGCTATTGGAGTATCTGTCCATAGGACCACTTTAAGCCGTACACTACACAGAGCTGGGCTTTATGGAAGAGTGGCCAGAAAAAAGCAATTGCTTAAATAAAAAAAATAAGCAAACACGTTTGGCCAAAAGGCATGTGGGAGACTCACCCCGAGAACACCATCCCCACAGTGAAGCATGGTGGTGGCAGCATCATGCTTTGGGGATGTTTTTCGTCAGCAGGGACTGGGAAACTGGTCAGAATTGAAGGAATGATGGATGGCGCTAAATACAGGGAAATTCTTGAGGGAAACCTGTTTCAGTCTTCCAGAGATTTGAGACTGGGACGGAGGTTCACATTCCAGCAGGACAATGACCCTAAGCATACTGCTAAAGTAACACTTGAGTGGTTTAAGGGGAAATATTTAAATGTCTTGGAATGGCCTAGTCAAAGCCCAGACCTCAATCCAATTGAGAATCTGTGGTATGACTTAAAGATTGCTGTACACCAGCAGGAACCCATCCAACTTGAAGGAGCAGGAGCAGTTTTGCCTTGAAGAATGGGCAAAAATCCCAGTGGCTAGATGTGCCAAGCTTATAGAGACAAACCCCCAGAGACTTGCAGCTGTGATTGCTGCAAAAGGTGGCTCTACAAAGTATTGACTTTGGGGTCGGTGAATAGTTATGTACGCTCAAGTTTTCTGTTTTTTTTTGTCTGATTTCTTGTTTGTTTCACAAGAAAAAATATATTGCATCTTCAAAGAGGAATGTTGTGTAAATCAAATGATACAAACCCCCCCCAAAAAAATCTATTTTAATCCCAGGTTGTAAGGCAACAAAATAGTAAAAATGCCAAGGGAGGTGAATACTTTCGCAAACCACTGTAGCTGTGGTAAGGATTCACTCCATGCTGCTGAAAATACATATCTGCTGTTAGGATTTATGTAGGCCCTAAGAGTTTGTTGTCACCGTTTGTCGCTGTTAGAGTGCAATTAGTGTGACACTTTTCCACCAAGTTTTCCACCAATTAACGTTTTGAACTCGACCCTCCAACTCAACCGAGCCAACGTTGCCAGACAACGTGTGGAGCCTGAAGCCAGTAGGAAAAGCCTTCTAAAGAGCAGCTATAGGGAGTTAGAGTTCAGTTATAGACTGCCATCATCTGAGCTTGTCTGGAACTCCAGAGGCTCCGGTTTGACCAGGTAGCTGTTGGTGATGTGGCTCCCGTTAACCGGTACAGGGTAGTTCTGAGCCCAGTCTCCCATGTAGCACGGCTCCTGTTTGATGATACACTCTGTCTTAATGTCAGTCAGCAGCAGAGAGTCCAGCATCACCTTTACATCCAGCTGGTGATCCAGAGACTGACCAGACAGCAGGGACAGCTGCTCCAAGCTGCCTGGGGGGGGGGGGGGGGGGNGGCATCCTGACCGGGGTGGGGTTGTGGTCGCAGCCCTGGCAGCTCCTGTTGTACTCGGTCTTGACCACCACAGGGGAAGCAGGGAGAGTCTGCATGTCCACCCTAGTGAAAGGAGATGGAATCTCGGTCAGAGCCTGGATCCAGTTGCCGCAGGGAGAGGCAGAGGCGGAGAGGGAGGCAGAGGAAGTCCCTCTGGTTACCTGGTCCTCCACTGTGCAGATCCCAACTATCTCAGTGATCACGTTGAGCAGGGTTTTTTTTTTTCTGTGCTGCAGGATGGTACTGTCCCCCGGTAACAGCTCCATGGTGTAGCCAATAGGAGGGGACACGGTGTCTGAGGAACAGTCACTCAGTTCGGAGAAGATATCCGAGACAACACAACCTGAGATATAAAACATCACCACTATGGTTATGGTCATTATATAGACTGAAAGGCTACGTAACACAGCACAGTCTGCAAGCAGTGGGCAACAGGCGACATCTAGATGCGTCACATTGCTAATTAACAGAATTCTATATTTTATTATAGCCTCTATGCGTAATTCACAAAAATACAATTGCATAATGCACACGCATTCTTTATGAGCGACGTATTCAAATGTTATTCAGAATGCATCGATACATTGATCCTTGTAGTCAGGGGTTAGAATCTAGAGAGAAACCCACCTTGTTGCGCAAGAGGTCTGACAATCGGTCTGTACTAGTCCATCTGACACGGTCCACCCAGGGTGCTGCTCAGAAGACAACATGTTGTACCTCTCTCTGCATTCTACTCTCCATATCTTCGCATCTATTGTCGAGGTATGCCACCCCCCCCCCCCTTAAGTTGTTAATGAGCCGACGTTAGCCTCTAGCTCGCTAATGCGAGTGCTGTGCTCTGTAGCACCGCGCTCCCAGCTCCGATAAGGCCGCTCCGTGTGCGGTCGAGCTTATTCTGTATACTCTCGATTAGATTTTTTTTTTTTTTTAAAGCTCTTCTTTGACCATTGATATCTCTGACCTGAGACAAGACGTCTTCCTCTGTGAACAGCATGTTGACAGATCCGCTCTCAGTTAAATGAGGAAATTATGTGCTAAATCCGGAGGTAATCAATCAACCAATCAATTCAGGGATTGATCAATTTCCAAAACAGATATCCGATGAGTCATACATTAGACGTGTGTGTGGGGGGGGGGGATTCCCTTGGAGTGGTGAAGATGAGTCCTTGGTTGTAAGGTTGGCTGTAATTCCGTCATTGGAGTCAATGTCGGGAATGATAACCGGTTGATTGCGCCTCTCACTTTTATACTTTTCTGGTTGCTAGGTAAGTCCATTGGTTCGACGTCTGCGAAGATTCTCCCCCCCCGCTGTGTAGAATTATGCCCAAACATGGTCAGAGGATGTGATGCGGGGTATCCCCCTCCATATAAAGACACAGGTGTGTGATGTATCAGACGTACCTGAAGATCTGTGTCCATACTGAAACCAGGGCAGAGCATCTGAGAGAGAGAGAGAGAGAGAGACACACATAGCAGGTTAACCTACATGTCGGTTTGAAGGGTGAGTTACAGTCAGTTTGAAGGGTGAGCTACCGTCACTTTGAAGGGTGAGCTACAGTCAGTTTGAAGGGTGAGCTACCGTCAGTTTGAAGGGTGAGCTACCGTCAGTTTGAAGGGTGAGCTACCGTCAGTTTGAAGGGTGAGCTACCGTCAGTTTGAAGGGTGAGCTACCGTCAGTTTGAAGGGTGAGCTACAGCACATGCAGCTGAACAGTAATGATGCCCATACCGCTTCCCCTTCATGAGATTCAACACAGATACAAACACAAGTTACACAACAGCGATGTTTAGCTTAAAATGATTTGTAATAATCAACATCTGTCCCCCCCAATGGCTGCAATTGTACGGGCTTCTAACCAATTGTGCTATTGTGTGTGTGTTTTTCGCATTATTTGTACCTTATTTTGTACGTGATGTTTCTGCTGTCATCTCTTATGACCGAAAAGAGCTTCTGGATATCAGAACAGCGATTACTCACCTCGTACAGGACAATTTTTTTTTTTTTTTTTTTAACATGTCGGACACAAAGGATTTACTTCAGATACCGGGGACATGGCCCAACTCCCTGTCATTGGCACGAAGGAGAGACGGAGATATATAGGGGACGTAGGTCGGGGAGCCTTGTGAGGATCCGACGGCGAGTGGGTAATCTGCCTCTACCATCCGTCCTATTAGCCATCGTGCAATCATTGGATAATAAACAGGATGAGCTCCGATCAAGACTATCCTACCAACGGGACATTAAAAACCGTAATGTCTTACGTTTCACCGAGTCGTGGCTGAACGACGACATGGATAACGCACAGCTGGCTGGGTTTTCGGTCCATCGGCAAGATAGATCAGCCGCCTCCGGTAGGACAAGGGGTTGGTGGTCTGTGTCTATTTGTCAATAACAGCTGCTGCACGAAATCTAATATTAAGGAAGTCTTGAGGTTTTTTTTTTCCTCCTGATTCCTGCTTACAAGCTAAAACTAAAGCAGGAAGTACCAATGCGTTAGGTTTGTTAAAATGTATCCTTAGATGTACCAATGCTTTAGGTTTGATAAAATATATCCTTATATGTACCAATGCGTTAGGGTTGTTAAAATATATCCTTATGTACCAATGCGTTAGGGTTGTTAAAATATATCCTTATGTACCAATGCGTTAGGGTTGTTAAAATATATCCTTATGTACCAATGCGTTAGGTTTGATAAAATATATCCTTATGTACCAATGCGTTAGGGTTGTTAAAATATATCCTTATGTACCAATGCGTTAGGTTTGATAAAATATATCCTTATGTACCAATGCGTTAGGGTTGTTAAAATATATCCTTATGTACCAATGCTTTAGGTTTGATAAAATATATCCTTATATGTACCAATGCTTTAGGTTTGATAAAATATATCCTTATATGTACCAATGCTTTAGGTTTGATAAAATATATCCTTATATGTACCAATGCTTTAGGTTTGATAAAATATATCCTTATATGTACCAATGCTTTAGGTTTGATAAAAT
>QNTS01013190.1:0-24745 GCA_003317085.1 Hucho hucho
AAGGTACAGTAGTGTAACTCTAATTGATATGGTCTCTTTCCAAGGT
Organism: Hucho hucho; assembly: GCA_003317085.1. Taxonomy (NCBI): domain Eukaryota; kingdom Metazoa; phylum Chordata; class Actinopteri; order Salmoniformes; family Salmonidae; genus Hucho; species Hucho hucho. The sequence continues at coordinate 47 of QNTS01013190.1, forward strand.
ACAGTAGTGTAACTCTAATTGATATGGTCTCTTTCTAAGGTACAGTAGTGTAACTCTTCTCCCCTTTGTTCTGTTTCACTCAGAGGTATGATGATGTCTCACGGTTATATCCTGGTAAGTCAACTCATTCTCATTGGCCAGTCTCACACCATGATGTAAAACGATGTCATGTGTTCTCTTACATGTTGGCCTTTTTCCTTTCACCCATTAGACTCCAAAGGAGAGAAAGGTGATCGTGGAGTACCAGGAATACCTGGGGTACCAGGTACCGTAAAACCTGCTAGTTATTTACTACCGCTGGCCTTAGGTGTACTAACACATGAGATTGAGCTGATTGAACTCATGTTCTGTTGTCTCCACTCTAGGTCTCACGTCCAACTTTGACATCTACACCTTCAAGGTAAGCGACATAACTACAAAGGCCCCTACACTCACAACCTGCCATGCGTCTGTATGTGTTTGACGTGAGGTCAGATGACATGGTGTGTGTGTCCCTGCAGAAGGAGATGAAGGGAGAGAGAGGAGACTCGGGGATGAAGGGGGAGAAAGGCGAGCCAGCTGGAGGATATTATGGAGGCGGTTACGGTGGACAGGGTGGTCAACCTGGACCTCCAGGACTTCCAGTAGGAATAACCACTGAAAAACAACAGCCATTTTATTTTGACTGCATTCTCCACGTTTTATCAGTGCCTTGCATCAAAAGACATGTAGAATGGAATTCAATTAGAACGTTTTAATGAGCAAGACAAATTCCTTCTAAGGACAAATATCTCTCTGATCTATCTATCTCCAGGGGCCAAAGGGAGAGTCCATCATCGGTCCTTCAGGGCCCCAGGGCCCTCCAGGTAACCCAGGAAGAGGGTACGAAGGCAGGCAAGGGAACCCAGGCCCACCGGGGCCTCCCGGACCTTCAGGATCATCCTCCTCACCTGGAGCCTACAGGCCAACACAGAGTGAGGCGTACTCTCTCACACACACACTCATACATACAGTGCATAGGCAGAAACACACACGTTAAAATAAACCTTCTGGTGACATGAAGTACAGTAGTGCCTTGGTTAACAGCTTCAATGAATGTGATCTTTTTACATCTCAGCCATCAGCATCCCTGGACCACCGGGCCCTCCTGGCCCACCTGGGACTGATGGACATTCCTCTGGGGTGAGTCTGTTAACCCCTCCATTCCTAGTGTAGGGTCTAGGAGGTTAGGGCCTGTTTCTGGACGGGGCCTCACTGTGATGATATATACACCACTTCCAGGATGTGGCATCATTTAGCTCCTTGTCGTCCACGTTTGAACAGGTGATGGTGCTGAGGTCATATGACACGATGACAGCCACGGCCAGACGACAGGCAGAGGGGACGCTGGTGTATCTGGTCGACCAAACAGACTTTTACATCAGAGTACGAGATGGCTTCCGGCAAATCCAGGTGCAGAGTTTACCAGTGTAATGAATGCAAGCCACTATATTTATAAAACACAACACCTTCATCCTTTGTTAATGTTTACATGATTAACTTGGAAGTTCTACCTTTACCTTTCAGCTTGGACCATACATAGCTTTACCCCCTGACCAGGTAAGTCCTTGGAAATGTGCACTTGAGAAATGCTGACAATACACTATTGTGACAGTGAGTGAATCTTATTGACATGATTTCTCTGTCTGTATCCATCTGCAGGGTAATGAGGTAGCAGCTGTCGACCCTCCTCCAGTGGTCTACTACCAGCCAGACCAGCCCTCCAACACGGCCACAGAGCAACCCCCCAGACAGCTAGACCCCCACCAGCCACAGCCTGAGGGACATCACCCACGTTACCCGACTCACCCGGATCCACGCTACCCAGCCCAGCCGGATCCACGCTACCCAGCCCAGCCGGATCCACGCTACCCAGCTCAGCCGGATCCACGCTACCCAGCTCAGCCGGATCCACGCTACCCAGCTCAGCCGGATCCACGCTACCCAGCTCCGCCGGATCCACGCTACCCAGCTCAGCCGGATCCACGCTACCCAGCTCAGCCGGATCCACGCTACCCAGCCCAGTCAGATCCACGCTACCCCTCACACCCCGACCCACACTACCCTTCACACTCAGACCCCAGATACCCCTCACACACTGATCCACGGTACCCCAGTTATACAGACCGCCAGCACAACCCTGACCAGGTTCAGCCAGTTCAGCCCCAGCCAGCCCCCGTCCCACAGAACCCGGTTTACTCAGACACCCGCTACCCTGTAACCCCACAACGCAGACCCAGACCCCCTGAGACCCCCAGCCACCAACACACGTCAGGCCCAAGTGTGAGTAGCCAGTGATTAAATGTCATAAATGTAACCTAAAAACATGGCACTGCTGAAATACTTCTGATGGTGGATGTGATGGGAAGCACCTTTTTAAAACTTTTCTTCTTCTTCTTTCCTTCTGCAGATTCACCTGGTCGCCCTGAACACCCCCCAGGAAGGGAACATGCGGGGTATCAGAGGGGCAGACTTCCTGTGCTTCAACCAGGCTCGGGCCATCGGGCTGAAGGGAACCTTCCGGGCTTTCCTCTCCTCCAAGCTCCAGGACCTTTACAGCATTGTCCGCAAGTCAGACAGGGACCGTATGCCCATCGTCAACCTGAAGGTACGGTATTTTCGGCTAAGACTGAGATGCATTTTCAGCTTCATTCAGAATCCCAGTATCATTCCATATAATTTAAGTAATTAGCAGCAACCGTCCCTAACCATTTGTCTGTCCACTCTATAGGACGAGGTCCTGTTTGACAGTTGGGAGGCCATCTTCAGTGACTCAGAGGGCAGAGTGAAGGACAATGTACCCATCTACTCCTTCGATGGCAAAGACATTTTCACAGACGGCACTTGGTGATAAACTACACTTCTACATATCACTCACAATTCACAAAATATCAAAACCTCTCTTTTTACAACATCCATAAGGAGGCATTGATAAGTTATGTAAAATTAACAGCTGAGAAAGTGAATGGAAGAAAAAACATGATGATTCATCCCTTCCTCTTGTTCTCTCCCTTATTCCCTCTCCTCACCCAGGCCAGACAAGATGATATGGCACGGTTCGACCAGCAGGGGGCACGGCCAGGTGGATAACTACTGTGAGACGTGGCGTATAGGGGAGCGGGCGCTGACGGGCATGGCCTCCTCTCTACAGGGGGGCCAGCTCCTCCAACAGGGAACCAGCAGCTGTCACAGCTCCTACGCCGTGCTCTGCATCGAGAACAGCTACATCGGACAGTTCAAGAGATAGGACTGACTGACCAAACACACACACACACACACTTCAGCCAGTTCAAGAGATAGGACTGACCGACCAAACACACACACACACACTTCAGCCAGTTCAAGAGATAGGACTGACCGACCAAACACACACACACTTCAGTCAGTTCAAGAGATAAGCCTAATGAAACACATACACATCAGCCAATCCAGGAGGCCTAACAAATCGTACGTACCAGTGGAGGCTGGTGACTTTAAAAAATTGAGGAGGATGGTAGACCCACGTATAGGCGCGGAACGCACAGAGATAAAAGTGTGTTTCAAAAATAGTCAAAGACTAATTATTTTAACCTAAAGCATTTAATAAAGACATTTATAGTACAATATTATGGCGAATGGGAATGAGAGGGCTACTTACACAGTGTTGGAAAGGGACCACAGCAGTGATTGGAAGAGGGTATGAGGCATGAGTTGAGGTGTTCAGAGGCTTGACCAGTGCAGGACAGGATTTGCCTGGGAAGACAAAAAACAATAACACAACACACTAGACAGTTAGACAAGAGAGCTAAGAATGAGTAAGTCCAAGCAAAGAGTAAAATCATTGATGTGTAATAATGTGATTGTTTTTGTGTATGTGATTGACTCTACATACAGTAATGAGAGAAAATTGATAGGGGTACTCACAGCGCTTGGAGGAAACATTCAATGTGCCAGTGGATGAGCGGGCACATGAGACATGGCTTCAGTTCATATCAGGAGAGAGTTGACAATAGTAGTGGAGTGGTCATCACCTCTTAATCAGGGAACAGGAGGGGACAGCTGGCAATACAAATAGCAGATCCATTCCATTACAGCTGCGCCATCATAGGTTTGGACAACAAGTTTCTCTAGGAAGTTAAACTCAGACATCTCAAAATTCATTAAGTCAAACACAGACTGCGCATCTTGCCCACTTGACACATCAAAGTAGCCCAAGAAACGTTCCTGAATAAAGCCCTGATCATACACATACCTGACGATAACTGACAACTCCAAGCAGACTGGCGGCACCATAGGTCCCAGAGCGGTGGGGCAATTTTTACCCCGTGGGGACTGGAGTTTTTCCTTATATGTTAACCTAACTAGGAAAACTCTGGACCCTATAAGGTATGCCAGTGATTAATTAGTTGTAAAAAGGTTTTATATGGGCTATGATGGGACCAGTTTTTCCTAATCAGGTCACATGGTTTTTAAAAAACTCCTGGCCCTGGGGGGTAACTGCAGCTACCTTATATTTGTTCATATAAATTAGATTTAGACTAGATTAGTAGGGGGATTTCCTATACCCAGACAACTGGACTGAGCTTGCTTTATGCATGTTTGCATCATTTAGGCCTATGCAACTGTAGGCCTTATAAAACATTTACTTACATCTGTCATCACTATTATCATTTTTGATTAAAAATGTATAGGCAGCCTAGCCAGCCCAATTTTGAATATAAACAACATTTTATCACATTCACAAATGGACTATAAATACATAACGTTACCAGTCAGTTTACCTTGACCAGATGGACAGGGCGCATAGGCTGTATGCAGCTGCTCTTATTAGGAGCCTACAGTTGGTCAGACTGAAAAATAGTCTTGTTTTCATCCCATACAGCATGTCAGATTTCGAATGTTTAGGTGTGGCCTAGACTGCTGCAACATTTATGTGATGAGTTTTTGCTCGTGTCTGTCCGGAGTGATTGTGTTATCATCTTTGCTAAATAAATACCGGAGGAAAGTGGAAAGCATACTTGCGCTGTGTCAACCTCTCTCGAATCGAAATGTTTATGGATGATGCGATGAAGCCATCAAATCATTCTGAAATGTTTTCGACACGTTCGTAACGTGCAATTATCTCTGCAAGCTCCTTGTAGTTGCCCTTGTTGGCGGGAACTTTCCCTCTCATCATGTCCTCTATCGATGCAGCTTTATCCCAGAAGCTTGAATGTGATGTCGGCATTTATATGCTCCCTGCTTTTGTTTTGCCGTTTAGCTGAACGATCAATGTTCTTCAGGTCACTGTACCCACCTTTCGACCAAAGCTCAGACTTTCCCAAAAGCAGGCAAGGCCAGCAAAACAGGCAGATTGATGAAAGGCTCCCTAAGCAGCTTTACTTTTGATACCAGTTGGTATTTAACGCCCTCACCTTTTCACCTTTCTTTAACTGAATCTCAGGCAGAGGTCGACCCTCCCTTTTCCGTGTACCCCAGAGAATGAAAGGGGTTCTTCAACAAAGTTCACAAACTGCACACTCACGCTGGTAGATAGCTACTGAAGTTTGCGAGGCTAACTTTTAAAAATGTTAAATCAATTGTATTAACTGGACACAAAAATAAAGTTATAAAACCAAGAAAACAACTTATAATATACCTCTTCTATTTCCTGTCATTTGAAAAAAACTAATTTGAATTGAATAAAAAAAACAAAATGCTCAACATCACTGTTCACCCAATCTCTATCCGACAATGTCACCAAGCTTCTCAACACATAGAATCCCCATAATGCTCTGTGGCACAATCCCAATACAACACACTAGGTTCCTTCTCTGATCCTAAAAGCTTTGATTGGTTGGACGACTTCCTCTGGAAGTGGTCATAATTACTGTGTAAGTCTATGGAAGGGTGGTGAGGCCTACGAGCCTCCTAGGTTTTGTTGAAGTCAATGTAGCCAGAGGAGGATGGAAGCTAGCTGTCCTCCGGCTACACCATGGTGCTACCACAGACAGTGCTGTTGAAGTTACTGTAGACCATTGCAAAACAGTGTATTTTAATTGGTGACATATGAATATATTTAGTGTAGTTTTATCTAAAAAGTATAACTTAAACGTTTCTAATGTTTACATTTTTATGAAATTTCACTGGATGGTCCTCCCCTTCCTCCTCTGTGGAGCCTCCACTGGTACACACACACACACACACACAATGGTGCTTTGTATATAACAGCTACATTCCCCTTCTCCAATACACTCAGCCCAGCTGGCCAAATAGGACCACATGTCCATAATATGGGGTTGATCAAGAACAGCCACAACCAGGCTAAGATATGGACCCCCCCAAGCCCCAATCCACCCCCCTTTATACACTGATCACAGCTGACCAAACAGCCCACCACGACCCCCTGCACATACGTCTAAAATCACTGTTCTGTAAACACCTCCACTGTGGTTTTCAGTAGAGTTTGTATTCATTCCACTGTCCACTTCAGAAAGCCATGTTCATTGGGAGTTAGAGGACAGACTATCACAATGTAAAAAAAGTTGGTCATAATACCTGCATTGTAGAAAGTCTATAGCCTTTTAACAGTTTAACCACACCACAGACCACACCTACAGATTAAATAGGACACCAATTCTGTTCTCTATGATTCCAACAAGCTAATTGTTGCAGTATTGTACATGAAATGTTTATTATCCAATGTTGTAATTTTTTATTCACTTTTTTAAATGTTTGTAATCAGTACATGTAACCAGATTCTGAAGCACGATCAATAATTGTCGTAAATGTTAAATGGTTTTATCAAAGTGAACAGGATATTTAAAATGTTTTGATAACAAAAGGAGTATTTATTTTGTGATTAACACTTTTTTAAAAGTAGTTTTAACATTCACACTCTTCAGTAATGGACTCCATGGATCTGTTTATATCTATGTAGTGACAGAGGAAGAGATGATTCTGTGCCAAGAATCATGACATTTTGTTTCAAATTACTATGCAAAACAAAACATCCTTCTGCGTTTCAAAATCCTCAAAAGTGCTCAAGTGTTTTTCATGTCTATGCACTGTGGTTACAGTTGTGATAGAAATTAAGGCTTTTTATCCAAAGACAAAAGCATTGCATCTCACTGAATAAACCGGTGTATGACCCTGTTGATGAGTTTCCTGAGGTGACATGTACTGTGCCATTTCTCTCAATGTCATCAACGTTTACTGCAAACAAACATTATTGTTTTTCCAAACTGATTTATTTGTAAATCAAAAATAAAATGTTGACACAAGTCTGTTTTTTACAGCAACAAAATAGGTTCACAGTCACTCACCCAAAGTGTATATTCGGAATTGATTGAAGTCAGTGTGACAATAATAAACATGAACAATTGACAGTTAACGTTACAAATCTTATCCTATACTGAATCCAATACTGAACTCGTTGGCTAGTATACTGCACGGCATATAGACCATTAGGTGCAATTCATCTCATATGACCATGTAAAAATCATTGTATACTCTACAACCTCATCACTATAGGCTGAAACCTACCTTGAGATATGACCTTTTAAATCAATTAGAGAATAGTGCAAAGTTCAAGTTGCAACTCTCCTGTTCTGGACCCATTGTACATAGTGTTCAAGTTAAGTGCTTGTATTCTTCACGCACATCTTTCATCCACCCTACATGTAATTAATAGGCACTCAACTACTATAGTCTATATTCTGACATGATTTCTCAGTTTTGTAGTAAGATGGTCCTAAGATTACTCAAGGGGACAGGAATTCAGCAAACCACTTGCTATGCACTGCAATTAAACTAAAGGCAACTTCAATAAACAAAAATTGGGTAGGTGTAATCTGCATATGGGCATACTTTAAGTATGGTATAAACACATTTAGAATGTAAAGGGTACACCAGATATGAGTTCCTAGAGTTGTCAGATTCCAAAGAATAAACATATAGGCCTAAAAGATATTTACATTTTTCAACTTCATTTTGCATTTTATTTCCTCAGTGACAAACATTTAAGAAAATTTCACTCTTACGCACACAGATAAATAAATAGTTCCATTAAAACAGTGGTTCCCAAACTGTGGGATGGGGTGCAGAAAAGAGAACGGACCTATACATTTTTCAATAATTGTAAATTCTCAAAGATAATAGGCTATCAACAAAATAAAAGCTAGACAATCAGGCCCCCACTGATGTTGTGTTTGTGCATAAGAACACCAGCCATGTCATAGAATTGTATGAAATTTGCTTAAAAACAAGAAATCTCAGCTCCATGGCAAAATGCATAGAATTGCAGGAAATGTTATTATTTCAGCTCCATGGCAGGATGTGGAATTGCTGGGGATTCGCTTTGAAACTGCAAAATATTGTGTCCGCTGCCAAGATCATATTTCGTATTTATGCTTTGGTCTGTGTATATGTTTTTTTTACCACTCAACACTTATGGTGGGTCAAGACTCAAAAGACCGCTCAATTGGTGGGTCACGAAGCAAAAACATTTGAGAACCCCTGCATTAAAACAATACAAAATAGCTAATTCGAAAATTCTGGAAAATAACATGCAGAATAAAGGTCTGCCAGCTCATAGATAAATCTTCAAACTCATTTACAGTAGTTCATAACTACTATACTCCAGTTTACACATTCACATGGGCTTCCTATTAGAAAAGATGACAATGAACATATGATTAGCACTGCTGGGGGAGAAAAGACAAATCCGCATGAAAACATTTAAACAAAAATTGAGCCAAAGAGGTAAATTGAGCCACCCTTGTTTCTAGGAAACTATACACAACATTTTATAATTTGACCAAATATCTAGGAAGAGGTCATCATTTCATGGAGTCCGAAGAAACCACAAAAAAAATATATATTATAGAGGTTTCATGATGCTTGTATCTAAAGCAAAGTAGATCCTTTTAAGATTATTCTATACATCAGCATGAAAGTGCATTATTGTATCTGTGTGTGCTAATATAATCAAAATGTTTGCCTTGGGGTAAAAGTTGAGCCAATGTCAAGTTGAGCAAATTGAAGTGTTTTCTTCCCAGGCATAATGCAAGGCATTATTGCTGGGATATGAGGTAACAGGGCCTGCCTATGTTAAAATATATAATTATAAAGTATAAAGTTTTTTTTTTTTTGGAGTTAAGCCTGTGTTAAAAAGGTGCTTCAAATTATTAAAAAGAAAACAAAGCAATTGTGTTTGGGAAATAAAGATAGACATTATTTTAAAAAGGTATTGGTAATATTTCCGCGGCTCTATTTACCCTATACTCGGGGTAAGTTGTGCCAATATATCACTTTTTTCCCCAGACAACCTGTTTTCAAAACTGTAAAGTTCTCATGAATTCTGATTATTTCCAGGGATACACAACATCCTGAAATATGTAGATATCTTAGAATACTATACATCTCTTGACGAAGTGATGCTGAACGTAAAAAATGGCTCAACTTAACCCACCCTCCCGTAAGCAAAACTATACACAAAATGGTAGCTAAAACACTTCCTGACACAAGGTGCATTGAATTACTCACTGGCAGGAAGCAAGTGCACCGATATGGTTAGTTTGAAGGCCCTAAAACAATTGGCATCTGCTTTGTTCACAAGCAATCGCTGATTAAACCTAAGACAATGGGAGTGTAGTGAACATATACAAAGCCCTTCATTTAGAAATCCTTTACAAAGAAAAATCTTCAGGAAGATTCAGCAGCCCAAAAATGCATCCTGTCAGGTGTCTGCTTAATCTAAAGCAATGCTAATGTGATCACATAGTAATCATGATCCTTTGGGGCACACCTCTCTCACTGGAGGACTTCTACACAGCTAACAATATATCCACAGATACAAAAAAATATGGTTTTGCTAATCAATACAACTACAGCAACTGTCGAGAATTTGCAGAATATAACAGGCTATTGTTCCATCAGTAGAAGTAGTAGTCCAGTAGAATTAGTTAGACCGTTTCTGTAGATCATTTCGTATTGGTCCCCTCTACTTGAGATGATTATTTTCCCAGTCAGTGTTACGAAAACAAACGTGCTTCAACACAAACAGGGAACGTATGATTACCCTGTATTGGAAAACTGTGAACATAATCACCAGTGGATAACACAATTTGGGTTGTTTCTGGGATAAGAAGAGCAAAGCAGCCACTGCATAGTACATGTCAACAGTCTCTCTGAGAACATTCGGCTGACAACTAGGCCCAAACTCTATTAAAAACAGTGGGAAGTAGGGATCGTTCTGAAGCCGAAAAAGGACATTCCTAAAATTGACCTACTACAGTAGCCATATGCTGGTCTATTGTACTTCGAAACAATGTTGAGGCAGGTTGCTTAGGATTCAAACCTTCTCAAACAGCCTAGTTCATTCTCTTAGAGGTGCTCGCACAATAATGGGATTTGTACCACATACGAGGTCATGTGTTGCAATCTTCCCACCCCGCACTAAGACATTATTCCATTCCACTACCTTTTGTTTAAGTAAGCTTTGCTTTTATACTTACAAGCAGTGGTGTAAAGTACTTAACCTTTTAGGGAGCGGCAGCAGAGGTGTCGGTTTTGGAGAGTCTGGTGTGCCCAAAGTAAAATGCCTGCCACTCAGGCCCAGAAACTAGGAAATGCACATAATTAGTACTATTGGATAGGAAACACTGAAGTTTCTAAAACTGTTAAAATAATGTCTGAGTATAACAGAACTGATATGGCAGGGGAATTTCTGTCCGGAATTTGTGACATGCCCTCACTTTCAATGGCTGTCTATGGGATTCTCAGTAAAATAGGACCCAGATTGTAGTACCTATGGCTTCCACTAGATGTCAACAGTCTTTAGACAAGGTTTCATGCCTTTATCATGGAAGACAACCGAACAGAAGAATTTGTAAGTGGATAGAGGAAGTCACTTTAGTTTTTAGTGCGCGAGACCGTGTGCGCGTTCCTCTGTATTTTACTTTTCTATCGTTTAGGATATTATCCGTGTGAAATATAATCGTTAATATACATAAAAGTGTACCTAAGGATACATTATAAATGATGTTTGATTTGTTTGGGCAAAGTTGATAGGTATAATTTGAATGCTTTCTCTTCCCTGTACAATGGGCGAGTGGACGGTGGATTTTCTGAACATAACGCGCCAACCAAACAGAGATTTATTGATATAAACAATGACTTTTTCTAACAAAAGAAACATGAATTGTCTTGCTTAGACACTTCAGATTGCCCTCAGCAGAAGATCATCAAAGGTAAGCGATTTATTTGAGCTCTTTTATGTGTTTTGTGAGACCCGCGCTGGTTATGAATTTATGCTAATGCAGAAAATATGTGAGGTGCTATCCTCAAACAATCAAATGTTGTGCTTTCGCCGTAAAGCCTTTTTGAAATCTGACAACGCTGTGATATTGCCAAGAGTCTAAGCTTTTGAAGACTATGCAACACTTGTATATTGATGAATGTTTTATAATTCAACTTTTGGATTTTGAATTTGGCGCCTTACATTTCCCCGGGTAGTGTCGGGAATGGGGCGCTAGCGCCCCAATGATCCGTAAGAGGTTNTCCTATAGACTTCCAAAGGGACACTTCCTGATTTCCTCTTCTTCTCTCCTCTAATTCATCTAAACAGAATCAAAACACTTTCTCGAGACTGTTGACATCCAGAGGAAGCGATCAGTACTGCATTCATATGCCCTTATAAGGGCATTTTCATGAGGGAGGGGTTCCAAATGAGGCACTCTGTGAAAACCACTTTTTCCAGGACAGAAATTCCTCGGGGTTTCGCCTGCCATATCCGTTCTGTTTTACTCACAGACAAATGGTTAACAGTTTTAGAAAATTCAGAGTGTTTCCTATCCAATGGTACCAAATATGTGCATATCCTATTTTCTGGGCCTGAATGGGAGGCATTTTACTTTGGGCACGCCAGGCTCTCCAAAACGGTCACCTCGTGTGCTCATCCCTAAGAAGTTAATATATATTTGAAATAATTTATTCTCTTACTTTTTAACACTTAAGTATATTTAAAACCAAATACTTAGACTTTTACTTAAGTCATTTTCTAGTAAGGTATCTTTACTTTTACTCAAGTATTGACAATTGGGCGCTTTTTCCACCGCTGCTTACAAGACCATTAGGCTTGATCAAGTGAGCTTTTTTATCTTGTAGTAATGTAGGTGGGCCCTGCCTGTAATTCTTTAAACATTGAGAAAAAAATGTGGTATTTCATAATAATATCCTTTTGGTGAACTGAAGACACGTTGGATATAACGGATAAGGCACTAAGGGCTGAGAACTAACTGTTCACTAATACTGGTAAACTACACTCCACCAACACATCCAACAAAGTTTCATGAGGTCTCGACTCACCTCTAAGTCTCATCTGTCCTTGTGCAGTCATGTGTGGAAACCGTAGCGAGAGATTCCCAGACCATTTAGATCAGTCAATGTCAGTGTAGGGGGTTTAGGTGTTGATGTCACGATGACACAATGTTCAATGGATTTTGGCAATGAGGCCCTTTATCTACTTCCCCACAGTCAGATGAACTCATAACATTTTTGATGTATCTGCATCCAGTATGAAGGAAGTTAGAGGTAGTTTCGCAAGCCAATGCCAACTAGCATTAGCTAGCGCAATGACTGGAAGTCTACAGGAACAGCTTGCTGGCTATCTGTTCCGATAGACTTCCAGTCATTACACTAACGGCAGTTAGCAATTTGGCTAACACTATTTAGCAAATTCCTTCAAACTGCATGCAGATACTCTCCACGAGTTCATCTGACTACGGGGAAGTAGATAAAGGGCTTCATTGCCAAAATCCCAGAATATCCCTTTCAGGCCTTCACGTTGTTCCCATTGGACAGAGGTTCCGTCTCTGAGGGGTTTGATGGTACAGAACATAACTCAGTGGGCGTGGCTTGGTCTGTGGACCCTCCCCCTCTCGCTGATTGGTTCCTGTAGTGGCGAATGATGACCCAGGCAGCACAGCCCAGGTAGATGACCGTCAGCAAGGCAAAGTAGAAGAAGTAGACCAGGAACTATTGGAGAAGAGAACAGCACTCATTAGAAAACATATGGTGTTCCCATATGGTTGACGTCAGCTTGCAGGAAGTTGTCTGAGCGTGGCGGTAATCAGTGTGTGTGTGACTGACCTGGGAGTGCACGTCTAGTCCAAGACCCTTCTTGTCAGAGACGATAAGGGTGATGATGGTCTTCAGAACGGTCGCCAGGAAAGTGTTGACCCCAAACACCAGGGCACACAGCTCCTTGGTGAGTGACGAGGCAATCTGGAAACTACAAACACCACAGCAGGATAGTCAGCAGATCAAATGTAGAGCCTAAAGTAAGAAAGACTTGACAGTTCTATTTGACAATGCATTCATACACTGCACACGTCTCAACATGAAAATCCCCAAAATCCCATTATAACGACGTTAAATAAAAAGTAGACCTAAAGAAACGTACATGGCGATAGGCACGAGGAACTGGTAGAAACCCTTGAAGAGAGAGTAGGCCACATAGCAGACCCAGATGTTGCTGGTGGTACCCATGAGGAGCAGCAGGCCAGCCTGCAGAGCCGTGATGACACAGATCACCAGCTCAGACCACACGTTCCAGCGGATCTTCACGAAGCCCGCTGAAAACGACGTGATCGCACCTGGGACAGAGTTAACGAGGTGGAGTTAGTCGAAGAAGATAAGCTGACTAAGTTGATGATTGAGCAGGTGATTAAGGCTTGGAGGAACTTCATTTAAGAAATTCTGTGTGTGTGTGGACTCAGGGTCACAGTTTGACATGATCACATCAAGGCAAACAGAGGGGATTGGTGGTTCAGTAAGCCTTTATGTTATTATTATGCATCAATCAAATTATTCTACTAAATCACTATGGGGAGCAGCATACTGTCTGGCGTCATCTCCCTGTGTGATCAACATCTAACCCATCGTCATCTTCCACCACCTTTCAACAGAACGGGACTGTTTAGTCTTGTCGTCTCACCACATTCTGCTTTATGGCAATTCCTCTTTCTAGATTGATAGGCTAGGCTTTGTATGTCTCCTGTCCTTGTCAGCTGTTTAGGTGATGTAACTTCAGTCCTAATTAAATCATCGGAGAGGGGTCCGTCTAAAACAGTGGTTCCCAACTCCAGTCCCCCCAACAGTGCACATTTTTGTTGTGGTCCCAGACAAGCACACTTGATTCTACTTGTCAACTATTCATCAACTATTGAATCAGGCGAGTTAGCCTGGGGCTACAACAACGTGTGCTGTTGGGGGTATTGGAGAACTGGAGATGGAAAACCCTGGTCTAAGACAAACTTATTGACCTGACGTCACGTGATGCCAAAGAACTCATTTGACTGAGAAAAGACGTACCTTGAAGCATGTTGCCATGGTGCTCTCACTACTACCTCTGCCAACTGCTGTAGGGGTGTTAATATTTTGTAGGAATCATTGACTTGGAAAACACAGGCTCCTACCCTGTCAGACAGTAAAGACCCAGGTGTATGCTACATATTGGTTATTAAAACACTTGTATACCTGGCTTTGGAGGGCCTTTGTACCCAGACTAAAAGTAAAACCTAGAGAAATTGATCCCTCACCCAGTAGTGTGGAGACAGCCTCCACCCCCCCGTTGTAGACGTGTTTGTTCTCCGTGGCGGGGTACACCTTGTTCCACAGGACATGGACGTACAACAGCACCAGGTAGTAGCCAGCGGAGTTGAACACCCACCACAGGCTCCACAGTCTCAGGCTGGGCCTCCGTGGCACGTTCCTCAGCTCCTTCAGCATCTGAATGAACACCGAGTCCCTCCAGGAGGAACCAGAGCTGAGAGGAGCCAGGGAGAGTGTGTCACCTGAACCCAAGCCCGCTTCGCCCTGCTTCATCCTGGCCAGCTCCGACTGGGCAGCAGCCTGCTCCTGGAGGTTCCTCTGGGCAGCGTGGTGGGCCCTGTTGAAGAACAGGGACCTCTTGGGCCAGGGCAGGCAGCAGGAGAGCACCAGGCCGAAGGACACCAAGGCCAAGGAGACAGCACTGAGCGTGGCGAAGGAGAGCCTGCCCACGGATATCAGCACCTGGCCCAGCACCGAGCTGGCAAACACCCCCATTAGGACGCAAGAGCGCGAGTAGCTGGCCACGCGTTGGTAGAGCTCTGGGGTGACCAGGGAGAAGATATAGGAGGAGTAAGCCACGCGTGCTGCCATGGTGATGCCGTAGAAGAACTCCATGAACTGCATCTCTAAGAGGGAGGAGCCCAGGAAGAGGAGGAGCCAGATGGCCACGTGGCTGAGGCTGGAGAGGACCAGGACGGGCTTGTAACGCAGGACGTCTGTCAGGAGGAAGACTGGCACCAGCACCGCCATGTAGGAGTAGGACAGGATCGGGTTGATCTCATTGGTCACCTGGAGGAAGAGAATGGCAGGTATGAGAGGGGAGACCACATAGTATGGACTAAGAGGGCTACGTTGAATCTAATTCTCCTTGTAAAAGGTTGTTGTAGCTGAAGGCTATATAAATGTGCCGGCAGATGTTCTCAAATTGCATATTTAGGCTAGTTTCCTGTGAGTCCTCGAACACTGCCAAATGCACATGCCTCATATGCTGTTCAGAATAACCTTGTCGCTGTGCTGACACCTTTTGCCAATGCAACAACGTTATTCCCCTTCTACAGGAAATGAGGGGAGCAAAAACGTTCTCTGATCCCCTTCATTTGAACTAATGCCTCATTGTACGCAGGGACACCTTCCAATGAGTCTGCAGACGTCAGGCCATTAGGTTCATTAGTTGATACTGATCCAGACAAGCCTACAGTAACCAATCAGAAAAACAGACTGACCTAATTTGTAGGAATGTGAACTTTGACCATACTGGGGAGGGGTTACTGCACTCACACTGTGATAGCCTTATTAAGGTCCAGCGGGTTCCATGACTAAGGAACAATGGAAAATAATAACTTTTTTTCAATTACTTTGGGATTGTGCAGTTGTAGTTCAAGCTCCAAGTACAAATTCAGATGGAACTCGTATCAGCTGATATAGCTTATATCAGGGTTGTCATTCTACGTGTCATACAAGGCTATAGCCTCCAGCGCAGGACTTAGCCTTTCATATCCCTCAAAATCAATTGGGCCTCAGGCTGAACTGACATGCCATGGCTTTTAAATGTTTGTTTTTTTAAACATTTTTTAAAATAAATTCCGTAGAAGACCGATAGCAAAGTTGACACGACTAACAATATACTTGTTTACTAAGCAAGAGTGAAGATAAGTTTCTCGATCCTTCCTACTAGTGCTCCAAAATGATTGAATTCACATGTTGACCTGCAATATCCATATCGCAAGCGATCCATATTGCATGCAATATTTTGAAACGTGTAATGGCCGTTATAGTTTCCACCATATTTTCATCCTCTTGCGGCTGCTTCCCACCAAGCGGTGCAGTTCCTCCTCCTTGCTGTTAGATTCACTGTAAGTTTGCATGCTATTCTGTTAGGTCAATGAGGTCAACCAATCGTTCCAAACAAGAACGATGCCGCTTTCCACTTTGGTTCTTAATAGCGATGGGGGGAAAAGAATCGAAACAGTTACATATCGGGATATTATTTGTGACTATATATCATATCACTGACAATATATTTAAATAGGGAGGCAATTTGTTTTCAGCACTTATTTCCATGACTGATCAAAACTAGTTTTCTCATGGCTCTCTCTTGTCCCTCTGCAGCAGACATATGGTGAGCAATATGTTTGGAACGTCGAAATGCGATGAAATCACATTATCGAATCGCAATACATATAGAATCGCAATACATATCGCATCGGCACCTAAGTATCATCGTGAGGTCCCTGGCAATTCCCAGCCCTACTTTGTAACATAAGTTACTCCATTTATATGATTCCAACAGTTCACCCTAGTATTTTGATCTTTAACATCAAATCGCTACATGTGGTAAGAAAAAAAATTCTCAACTCGATTATTCGCCCACATCGTGCAGCCCTACCTCTTACACATCTACCCACCCTTAAAAACTGTGGTTAACTTGAGACACACACTACACACATTGCACTCTCACGCAAAACACACCACACCAACATTCCAAACTGTTATAGGGGGATGACTGTGCATCACTGACCTGTTCCCTGGTGAAGTTCTTCTCCGTGCTGAGCAGATTCGGTGTGATAAAGGGCTCGCCAGGCTTCAGCTGCACCATAAACCCATAGAAACACAGGAACACCACCGACAACTCCCAGGTCCGGGCTGTCTTGATCTGGCCGTCTGAGGGGTCCTCAGGTGGGGGAAGAGCCATCTCAGGGTCAGGCTCTCCAGGGGCGGTCTCCTTCAGGTCCAGCTCAGCCTCTTCCTCCACAGCCCTGTCCCCACTCACCATAGCGTCTTTGTCCACCATGGTAGTGGCCTGACAGTGGACACTGGAGTCCCAAGTTTACCTCTGACTGTATCAAATGACTAAGTGGTATTGCTATAGTGAAGAGGCTTGCTATAGGAATTTTCATAGAAACCATGAAGTAAGGCCTAAACCTCCAATTCAGATTTTCTAAGCAGACAATGAGTAGAGATTTCCCTTACAAGTTCCACAAAGGATCCAGTGTTAAACATTACAGAGGGGGTGAGGGGGAAACCTTTCACAATGACGAACATGGAGTTGAAGTGCTACCTGCAGTCATGTTCATACTGTATGTATGAGAGAATGTCAACCTTTGCTCCATTCCATGGATTGACAATGATTGAAAGCAAGCTAGATTACAGCTGGACCTCTGGTCATTGTGAACCTGTAAAAGACAAGAATGTTTGCAAATAGTCATGCAAAGTCTGTTTTCTGACAGAGTGCCGTATTATTTTGTGGGATGGCGCTCAACCAAACTCCCTATGTCCAAAGCTGTCCGTTCCGGGCAGGGACATCAAATCACACGTATTATAGTAGCAACCATGGTAAACAACGACCCTAACACATCTGAGCTGTCAGGTCACGAGTATTATTTGGGCGCAGTCAATGTATGATAACTTTGTTGTTCTCTGTTGGACTGATTTATTAACTTGGGATTGACACACTCCAAAAATTGTTTCACAACGAACGACTTTTGTAACGTCTACCTCTTGACCAGCTATTGCATTTAAGTTTACCACAGTAAGATAGCTTTGTAATTGCAATGCTGCATGCATGCGAGACCAGACATACTTTAATTAAGAAGTATTCGCTAAAACAGGGGTGCAACTTCTGCACGCATGGCTGGCACGAGCCATATTCAAAGTTAGCTAACTAGTTACGTTAGCTAACCAGATTCCAGCCAGCTCAACTAAAGGTAGTTCTACCTCTTCCTGACGAGCATCTGAGCTTATTTTAATAAACCCCTTGCTAGTGAACAATGTCAGAGAGCTAGCTAACGTCAACTAGCCTAGACAATTTAGCGAACTGTCTACAGTAGCTGACATTATCTAGCTAATGTTAGCTCCATCGTGCAAGTTAATAGTATCTTATTGCAGGGAACATTGGTTGGTGAACTTGTTAGCTAGCTGAAGTTGACCCCAATAATTGGGTTTTAAACAATGTACATACAGCTTTATACATTAACAAGGAAAGTAGGTAAAACCTACCTCTAAATTCTTCCCCGACTAAACTCGAGTGCGCGCTGTTGTTCAACGAATGCATTTCAGAGCAACTGAGTCTGGGAGATTTTGCAAGGAACTATGGGGGCTGTAGTTTCTGTTGATTGGCCGGAGATAATCCAAAATGCACCTTAAAAGGTATTTCAACAATTAACTTTAATATATCACTCAATGATCATTACTTTTTACTCGTTTCAATATCAATGGCCAATAGGCTACATAATGTATTCCAATATATTAGGACATAATATCACATGAACATTTAATGATTAAAAGACAAACACCCCTACACAAAACATAGAGCATTCTACTGAGCACGCAACTGAACATTGCCCCATGGATAATTATTGGACGTGACCGTCGCGCTGTGAAATTAGGGAGTTCTATTTTCCCGGCCCGGGTTGAACCGAGCAATGGTGCCTCATGTCAACGGGGGAAAGCGGGGAGGGAGGAGTGCCTTTCTCAAATCAAACAGCAATCTGCGCCGCTCGACCAATCGCCCCGAAACATACAACATCTCTTTCCATAAAAATAAATGTTTAATTGGGAAGGCAGATAAAGCGTTGTTATCACAGTGTATTTCGCACAGAATCCAACTAAACACTAATCCGATTTATCACTCCACGTGCTTAATTACTTCACTTTTGTTTCGAGCCGGCTCACGCCCGTCAGGCAGCCCTGTTCCAAAATGAATGCAATCACTTTCACCCGATTTAAACTCCTCCCAACGGGGTAACCCGGGCTAGATAAACTAATCCCCTCAGTGTGAACGTCCATATTACATCTTTGGAGAGTACAATGTAACTGATTAAAGTAACGTTGTTATAGCATGAGGAGAAAAACGTATGAGAATGTTTATAAACTTTCTTTTCGCGTCACGTGTGAGCTTTTATATACACATGTGGAATACTTCTAGCAGTATGAATATGCTTGAAATCGCCTGCAACACCATAAACAAACTTAACATTTGCAATCTGAGTTTGACCTTTGGTGCTATAAATGAGGGTATAGCAATGGAGTGGTGATTGACGCTCTGCAGTGCGCGTGTCACATAAACCTATTGTGCATTTGCCTACTTATTTTTCAAACTGGGTTCTTTTATGGGATTTGGTAGGGTATTTATAACATCTTTACTACACTATAAATAGTTCTCCAAGTATGGCATGACCAATTTGATTACCATGTGGTTGGTTTTAAGTTAAAAAACTGTCTCAGGCTACATGGAGAGAATCAGTCCATTGTCACAGCACTTTAAATGTTATGTGACTTAGCCAGTCATGCAATATCTTCTGTGCCCTCAACAGAACCCAATAAACACATCTCTGGGGATTTGGTTGTCATGCAGGTATCCTAAGGCAGTCCAACAGAGTGCCTTGATTTCATGGACATCACAGCCATCGCTGTGAGGAGGGCCTCACTGCAAATTCTGGATCCATCCAACCTTTCCCTTTCTAACCAAGACCTGTCTGTGTCTAGTGCTGTTTCCCAGATGAAACACTTCCTTATTTGTCACCTCCTTTGAGAACCAGACCCTAATGTGAAAGGATAGCATGCATGCATATTGTGGCGGCCATTCTGCTGTATCACTTTCACCCATGAACGTATTCTGTGCTTTCAACTAGGAACTATCCATCTCTTTCAGATCAGTGGTTATAAGGAATCAGACAGATTGGTAAATAAGTCTTAGGACATAATATCCACAACATTTTCCTGTTACCTTTGTTTGACTGTGGCAATATCCTGTATATTATTCACAGCGACCCACACTCATTTAATCTCAGCTGGTAAACCATGCCTATATTTCCCTTCTGTGCCCATCTTTCCCCACCCATTTTCTATGAATCTTTTATAGCCATCTCCTGTCCAGTATAGAGGAGGTACATCCTCTACAGCACAGCCTGTCAGCTGTGTTTTATTAGAGGGCTGAAATACTGCTGAATCAGAGGTTTCCCCTCTCCTCCCTCTTTAACAATCAACTCTGTACGTGTGTATGCATGCATTCCTGTGTGTGTGTCTGTGTGTGCACGACTGCGTGTGTTCTGTTTTCAGAAATAATGCAACATGTCATGCCTCCTTTAAGAGGGTAGCCGTACATGAGAATGACTGTAGCATGCAGTACAGCACCTGACTGTGTCTCAGCTAATGTTGTAGGGGAACATGCTGCCTATTGTGTTATCACACTGGTTTAGGTGCATCAGAATCTAATCACTCTAATGTGTCCCAGGTCAGGGTCTTAAATCACTCACACAGGCTAAGTGCACCTTCCTAAATCTGTCATTAAGAGAAAGGGAGGTTCTAAGAGTCCAAAGGCAATTACTCTGATTGGCTGGATGAGTCATTGCACTTATTGGCCCTGCCTTCAACGTCTCTCATTGGTCGTGCAGTTTTACAGCTGCCTCTCATTGGGCCAGTAGGAGAGAGTGGGCCGGGTCTTACTCTTGCTCTCTGTGTTTGAGTGTCTGTGGATGGGTAAGACACTCTCTCTCCCATCCTGGGAGTAACTGCTTGTGTTAGTTCCTGTCTGTAGGCTGTGTGAGTGTGTGTTTGGGTGTGTGTGTGTGTGTGTGTGAGAGAGAAAGGGAGAGAGTAGCGTTTACGTTTCACCTCCCTGTCTCCCTGTTCCCTGTCATTCCTCTCCTCTCTACTCCTCCCTCGTTTCCTCTCCTGGACTACCCCATTGGGACCTACCCAGACCCCTTCCCTGCCTGGACCCGCTACTCTCCATCCCTTTGACTCTCCTCATCTCTCCATCCCTCCCTCTCTCGGGTCAAGGTAAGCACCACTCTTTCCTATTCAGAAAGGGACTTTATCTAGCTTCCTCTAATTTCCGATGTCTGATGATTCTAATCAAGTGCTGTCAGGTCAGAGATATTGAAGACAGTTGGCATTGCATACAGCCAGTGATCCTGAGAAGCTCTCTTCCCTTTTCCTCCTTGGCTGCTGTTCAAAGATGCCTGCTTGCCTGGCCCTTCTTCCTCCATGCAGACCATGGCTCTGGCGAGTCTGCTCAGAGGGAGGCAGGGAGGGAGAGAAAGAAGCAGGGGATTAAAATTAGCCATCAAGGCCACATGGATTTCATCTACCCAGACTAAACTTAGTCTAAAAGAGCTCCCTTATCTATCTCCTCTTTTTTGGTCTTTAAAACATCGGTATCCTGCTCTCTGGGCATGGCAGTGTCACCTCATTTGAAAGTTTAAAATAGAAGTAAATTCATGCTTGGGTGCAGTGGTGGTTGTTTGTACCAGGCTGACTCGTGTTTTGTTGTTCTTTTAGGCTGTTGTTGTCATAGGCTTTGACCTAATTAGCCCACAGATGCTCCAACAGTAGGTTCTAAAACAGTATCCCTATTTCCCCTCTTAGAAATGCATTGTCTCCTGTACTGTGGAGGTTGTGGGAGCACCATTAGCTAGCAAATTGAATTATGTTGCACACAGGATAATTGCCTTACGAGATGTACGAGTGTAATTACCTGCTAAATTGAATCAAAGCCATGGCCTCACTGCATTCCCAACTGTAAACAGGGTTTAGAGGGAAGGCATGCTGACTGGTACTGAGGATGGACAGGATGTGCTCCGCTGGCCGTCTGGTTGGACTTCCTGTTTTGAATCTAGTTTGGAGGGAGGGCTGAATGTGTTGATGTAGTCCCTCAAATAAATATTGTTCTGTATACATACGACTGTGCTTCTACTAGCCAGTTAGAACTGGCACATTGTAACTACTGTAACCTGCATGTGATACCGGTTTGTTGGGGTCATCTTGACCAATTTCAAACATATATCAACGGATGGTGATCATACAAATATTCTCATGGCATCTTGTTTTATAAGATGCATAGCTATTTGTACTAGAAACAAACAGTCAAATACATTTCGATTTTGTTTTTTCCTTACAAGCTTCACATGTCTTTGTTAACAATCCAACGACTGTTGTTTGGAATAAGAACACAAGAATGTGGTCTCTATGGCTTGAAAAGTCGAGAGACGAAACGGTTCACCACAAAGCTATTACCGTTGTATTCTTGACTTCTCAGTAACCCTCTGTCTGTACAGTATGACACTTTACTGCAGAGTTCAAAGGGATTTAAAGAACCAGAACCTGCCATTCAGGCAATACTGTGTCTTATTGTTCCATTGTCAACCTCTCAATAGGATTAATTCATGTTTTGTAGTGAGTGTGGGAAATGCAGCTCAATAATGTGACGTTTATTGAAATCATAAGAATAGTTCAATTGTCATAATAACTCTCTGAAGTGTGCACGTGTTTGCAGTGGAGCCGTATTATGTTGTAATCTATGTTCAGTATCTGCTCTGTGCATCCATAGTACTGTAGCTCTGAAACATACCTGCTGTGTACATGCCTCAGGTTTTTGGCAGTTCCATTTACTCCCATATGGCTCTACAACAAGGAGCTGACATGAGCTGTTTTTATCAGGCGTAAGGAGGAAAACTGATGATGGCTTATAGAACTCAGGGCCCCAAATGGAACAGAAAACGCAGCCGTATGGAATTTGGAGGAGATTTTTAACAGATTTGACGTGTAAGTGTTGGTGTGTGTGCGTGCTAGCACCTTCTTGTGTACAGTAGGATGGCATGTTGATAAATGTGTATTGTCCTGCCAACAATAAGGAAGGAAGGACTTTACTTACCCACTGATGGACGTTAGGGATGATACAGTAGCTTCTCATTACCACACCTCTGTGTTCAATAGGCTCATTAGGCTGTATTCTATTCTGTCCTCCTGCATCCCTTTGCACTATAACTCATAACAGGATGTAGTGTAAGTGATACTCAGGCCTGAGAGAGAAACCTGAGTCCTCTCTCTGTTCACTGGCCACACAGAGGAGAGTTATGGCCTGGGAAAAATATAGATATTTTTGTCTCTGGGAAAAACACTCTCACTCTCTCTCTCCCTCTCCCTCTCCCTCTCCCTCTCCCTCTCTCTCTCTCTCTCTCTCTCTCTCTCTCTCTCTCTCTCTCTCTCTCTCTCTCTCTCTCTCTCTCTCTCTTTGTCTTTGTCTTTCTCTCTCTTTCTCATCTCTCTCTATCTCTCTCGTTTTTGTCTCTCTCTCTCCCTCTCTCTCCCTCTCCTTCCCCCCATAACCTGGTTTGACAACCATTAGTCAGTTTTATGATGTTGACGGGAGGATTATAGACAGCTCACTGTGAGCTCACTTTTTCCTTTAGACACATTTCCTCTTAATCGTCTGCAGGTGCAGCACACAGAGTTGAAAGAGCAACTGATGAGTGTCACTGCAGCTTCTTACAGTGAGCCGAGCCACTCTTCC
The DNA here is from genome assembly GCA_003317085.1 of Hucho hucho. Taxonomy (NCBI): domain Eukaryota; kingdom Metazoa; phylum Chordata; class Actinopteri; order Salmoniformes; family Salmonidae; genus Hucho; species Hucho hucho. The sequence goes on from QNTS01013190.1 coordinate 23,931, forward strand.
TGATCTCTCTCTCTCTCTTCTTTGGGAAGGAGGGGGTAAAGATGAGTACGAAGCACATAATACTCAGGGGATGAGGATGTTGAAAACATAATTTGTCTTAATCTAATCCATGATGCTGTTTTGTCATGTGTCTATGCAAGCACTGTCTGTCCCTGTTTGGTACACAAGCATTTCTGGAGAGAATGGAATGTCTGGCCGTCTCGGTTGACACGCACATGGCAAAGTCGTTGTTGAAACAACCTTGTGCAAACCATCTGCACTTCCAGGTTAGCTACAGTACATATTAACTATACACACATACAGATGTAGAATAGGATCAGAGACGAAGGTAGACATCTCAGCACTCTCTATGAGCGGTTATATTTCTGACTGTAATATAGAATTAGCTGAGTAGACTGGACCAGGGCATTCGCCTCAGATTGACAGGGAAATCATGTTATACACATTATTCAGTCTTATGGACCTCAATCACATTTTGGTTGATACTGCAGCCCTTGTGACTGCTGTTGTCAGAAACCCCTGGAGGTTTAACATGGTAAAGTTATAGTGCAGCCCTTGTGACTGCTGCTGTCAGAAACCCCTGGAGGTTTAACAGGGTAAAGTTATACTGCAGCCCTTGTGACTGCTGTTGTCAGAAACCCCTGGAGGTTTAACAGGGTAAAGTTATACTGCAGCCCTTGTGACTGCTGTTGTCAGAAACCCCTGGAGGTTTAACAGGGTAAAGTTATAGTGCAGCCCTTGTGACTGCTGTTGTCAGAAACCCCTGGAGGTTTAACAGGGTAAAGTTATAGTGCAGCCCTTGTGACTGCTGTTGT
>QNTS01013200.1:21687-32180 GCA_003317085.1 Hucho hucho
TTCCAAAATACTTTCTTACAGCAAGGGGAAGAATGTTGTTTAAAAGCAGACACGTGCACATCTAGAGGTATAGGGATGGCTGAGCACCTGCCATTTTGCTCTCTGCCAGAAATCGGCCCCAGCATTTCTAACACACTGTCCCATTTTTTTAACTGAAGCCCCCGTCCCATTATTACCTCGCCAACTGATGGCCAAATTCCCCAGATCAACCTGTATCTGTTTGTTTGAATGCAGAATGAGTGAATCATCTCTGATCAAGAGTTCTCTGACATGCTGAACCCCTGGGTTAAGTGCAGAAGAGACATTTTGGTAGAATGCATTCAGTTGTGCAACTGACTAGGTACCCCCTTCCCCCTTCATAACACTTTCATAACACATTTACAGGTAACTACCAAAATCAAGGAAACACCAACATAAAGTGTCCTAATAGGGCGTTGGGCCACAACGAGTTGACAAAACAGCTTTAATACGCTTTGGTGTACATTCTACAAGTTTCTTGAACTCTATTGGAGGGATGCAACACAATTCTTCCACAAGAAATTCCATAATTTGGTGTTTTGTTGATGGTTGCGGAAAACGCTGTCTCAGAACCCGCTCTACAATCTCCCATAAGTGCTCAATTTGGTTGAGATCTGGTGACTGAGACTCACACAAACACCCTTTAAACCCACTATACTCCTTTGAGACCCCTCTTTCAAAGTCACTGAGATCTCTTCTTCTAGCTATGGTAGCCAAAATAATGGACAACTGGGCATTTTTATACATGCATTATGGGATGTTAATTACTGAATTAACTTAGGAACCACACCTGTGTGGAAGCACCTGGTTTCAATATACTTTGTATACCTCATTTACTCAAGTGTTTCCTTCATTTTGGCAGTTACCTGTGGGTATTCATAAAGAGTTAAATAATAAATAAAAGACCCCTCGAATAGATATTTATTTATATCCATTATACAACAGAAATGTGTATTTTTACTGACACAGTACCCAACCCTCTGATATACTCACAGGTGGGAGAATCAGGGTTAGTGATTAGTGACTGTGTGTATTGAGAGTTGTCTTTCTTCTCTTGTGATCGGTCAAATCCTCAGGATGCCACTGGGTAAACGTTCCTTGTGTTAGCATTTGATGTTACTCTTCAATAACACAGACCCCAAAGCAAATCAGCGGGAGTAAATAGGTTTATTCAAAGGGGATAAGATGTTATGGATGTTATGATGAGAGGTAGATGTTAATTCTCCCCTGTCCTCAGTGATTCTCTCTACAGAACAAAGGGACAGGATGTAGTTTTAAACCCAACCCCAGCCTGTGGTTGACCAATTAGAATTCCTTGCAATAAAACTGGGACAATGCCCAAATAACAAATATCCTATTTCAGGCTCAATGCCTAGACAAATTCCTCCCATGTCTCTGAACCATTGATTAATAATTCCCTCTTGACCTTAGTACTCTATTGACTTTTAGTCCTCTTGACCTCTCGTCCTCTGCGTTGTGTATTTATCTTAAAATATTCTTACACTTGGAATTATTATATTATTGAATTATAATGATCTAAATGATCTAATTGAATTATGAACTTTTCTGTGGAGAAGGTGTGTCTAAAATAAACAGAGTACCTTATCTAGAGAGAGTCCTGCCTGTCATAATTATCAGGCTTGCAAGCAGTCATTTTTACTCATTGTGCATTTGATGAATTTCACAATTTGAAAAATAAACCGTAACTAAATTACAAATTGACTATTAAGGGCCCTCTTTTACACAAACAGACAAAATTCAGAATAAAGATACTCCTTTCCAGTGTTAAAACGATGAATTTCAAATTCATATGCCAAATACTTTCTTACAGCAAGGGGAAGAATGTTGTTTAAAAGCAGACAAATGCACATATAAGGGTAAAGGGGTGTCTGAGCACCTGCCATTTTGCCCTCGGTCAGAAATTGGCCCGTGCATTTCTATTTTTTCATTGAGGCCCACGGGCCCATTGTTGCCTGGCCAACTGATGTCCACTTTTCATGTTAGTTTGAATGTAGAACGAGTTAACCATGTGGAACGAGTGAACCATGTCGAACAGGCTTCTTGAATTTGACAATTTTATTGCCATGTCTAACTTAACCAAGGTGTGATTTAGGTAACCTGCTAAAATAATACTTCCTGTCTGGATTTGATCTAATATTGCTTTAATCCTATGTAAAATCCCCATATCTTCCCTTGGGGGGATATACACTGAGTGTACCAAACATTACAAACACCTTCCTAATATTGAGTTGCACCCCTCAGATGTCCTTTGGGTGGTGGACCATTCTTGATACACACGGGAAACTGTTGAGCATAAAAAATCCAGCAGCGTTGCAGTTCTTGATACAAACAGGTGCGCCTGGCACCTACTACTAACAAGTGACATCAATAAGTGATCATAGCTTTCACCTGGATTCCCATGGTCAGTCTATGTTATGGAAAGAGCAATATAATGTTTTGTATACTCAGGGACAACATTCCACAGGCCACAATCAACATCCTGATCAACTCTATGCAAAGGAGATGTGTCGCGCTATATGAGACAAATGGTGTTCACACCAGATACTGACTGGTTTTCTGATCCATGGCCCTTTTTTTTTTTAAGTATCTGTGAAAAACATATGCATATTTGTATTCCCACTCATGTGAAATCCATAGACAAGGGGCTAATATATTTATTTCAATTGACTGATTTCCTTATATGATCTGTAACTCAGTAAAATCTTTGACATTGTTGCACGTTGTGTTCATATTTTTGTTTAGTGTGCATTGGGGAAAGACTACCACTTAAGTACTGTGGTCAGTTTGTAATACTTTGTGATTTAAAGTATAGTAGCTGGAGAGCTCTACTTGGGGAGAGTAGGTCCACCAAGATACCAAAGTGAGATGAGTGGAGGCATCACACATACTTCAAAGAAGTGTCTGATGCCCTCCCAGCCACCCCGCACCCATTTCCACTCTCACCAATAATCATAATTGAATCTTAGCTATAATTGCAAATAAGTAATAATAGTGACTCGATATCCTCTCCTAATCTGTCCAGAACTCTTCTTCATTTTACAGCAGGTTTGCAGGTTTCGAAGATACATAAAAGTACATTGAAGTATAGATAAATCCTTCCTTCCCTCTCTCCCAAGCCAAACTTGTCCCTCTCCACCTGCCCTTCCCAGTTTTCCTCCTCTCTTTACCTCACCCAACCTCCCATCTTTTCTCACCCTCCCTTCCTCTCAGACACACTTACAACTTACACCCATCCATCAACTTACTCATCCATTCTCATTCATACACAACATTACCATATGCATCCACACATCTATTCTCTCCCACCCCCCTACACATATTCATATTCACCATTGCTCACACACTCATTCATATGCACAGACACACATCTACACACAGTTATTGAGATACAGTTGAAGTCAGAAGTTTACATACACTTAGGTTGGAGTCATTAAAACTCGTTTTTCAACCACTCCACAAATTTCTTGTTAACAAACTATAGTTTTGGCAAGTCGGTTAGGACATCTACTTTGTGCATGACACAAGTAGTTTTTCCAACAATTGTTTACAGACAGATTATTTCACTTATAATTCACTGTATCACAATTCCAGTGGTCAGAAGTTTAAATACATTAAGTTGACTGTGCCTTTAAACAGCTTGGAAAATTCCAGAAAATGATGTTATGGCTTTAGAAGCTTCTGATAGGCTAATTTACATAATTTGAGTCAATTGGAGGTGTACCTGTGGATGTATTTCAAGGCCTACCTTCAAACTCAGTGCCTCTTTGCTTGACATCATGGGAAAATCAAAAGAAATCAGCCGTCCTCAGAAAAAAGAATTGTAGACCTCCACAAGTCTGGTTCATCCTTGGGAGCAATTTCCAAACGCCTGAAGGTACCGCATTCATCTGTACAAACAATAGTATGCCAGTATAAACACCATGTGACCACACAGTCGTCATACCGCTCAGAAGGAGACGCGTTCTGTCTCCTAGAGATGAACGTCCTTTGGTGCAAAAAGTGCAAATCAATCCCAGAACAACAGCAAAGGACCTTGTGAAGATGCTGGAGGAAACAGATACAAAAGTATCTATATCCACAGTAAAACGAGTCCTATATCAGCATAACCTGAAAGGCCGCTCAGCAAGGAAGAAGCCATTGCTCCAAAACCGCCATAAAAAAGCCAGACTACGGTTTGCAACTGCACATGGGGACAAAGATCGTACTTTTTTGAGAAATGTCCTCTGGTCTGATGAAACAAAAATAGAACTGCTTGGCCATAATGACCATTGTTATGTTTGGAGGGAAAAGGGGGAGGCTTGCAAGCCGAAGGACACCATCCAAACCGTGAAGCACGAGGGTTGTAGCAACATCATGTTGTGGGAGTGCTTTGCTGCAGGAGGGACTCGTGCACTTCACAAAACATCAGTCAGGAAGTTAAAGCTTGCAAATGGGTCTTTCAAATGGACAATGACCCAAAGCATACTTCCAAAGTTGTGGCAAAATGGCTTAAGGACAGCAAAGTCAAGGTATTGGAGTGGCCATCACAAAGCCCTGACCTCAATCCTATAGAAAATGTGTGGGCAGAACTGGAAAAGCGTGTGCGAGCAAGGAGGCCTACAAACCTGATTCAGTTACACCAGCTCTGTCAAGAGAAATGGGCCAAAATTCACCCAACTTACTGTGGGAATCTTGTGGAAGGCTACCCGAAACATTTGACAAAATTTAAACAAAGACAGGGATTTTTTACTACAATTAAATGTCAGGAATTATGAAAAACTGAGTTTAAATGTATTTGGCAAGGTGTATGTAAACTTCCGACCTCAACTGTACATGCTATATTTCCCCCTTTGCATTGTATTTTCTGTATCCATGTAGCCCGTTGGTATTGGCTACTTCTATCGTTACTTCAAATAGAAGAACAGTTACTTGAGGAATGTAGAGTATAGATTTATTTTGGGGGGGAAGGGGTAAAGAATATTGTTTCAACTTATGATAGCTGGTCTTAGTCATCACCGTATGTAGCCTAGTGTGCTCATTGTTTTTATCCTTTTCATCGTCTCCTCAGTGCAGGGGGATTTCCTCCTTTAACTGGAAAGGTTTCTTGCAGCTTGATTAAGGCTTCATCGGCGTTTGTGAATTCCACTCTTTGCTTTCCCTTCCATGCCCACAGTACGGCAGGGAAGCGCAACTGAGATTTGATCCCTTTCTCCTCCAGTGACTGTCTGATTGGAATCTTTTCCTTGAGTTTTTCTTAGCATAGCAGACATGTCCTGGACGAATCGAATGGACTGGCAATCGATTTTGATTTCCTTTGCCCCTTGTGCCTTCAGAACGTTCATTTTGGTCTAATAGTTCCACAGTTAAACTTTGCAACTTGGTTCCATAAGGCAAATTTTTCTGTCTTGTTTGTTTATGTGCATGCCGTGTTTTTGCGTGTCTGACACGATAGCCTCTACTTCCTTTTTGAGCAAATCAACTTTTAACGACAGATTGTAGCAGTTTTTTATTTGCATTGAGGGCATTTTAGCTTGGCATGTTGGATTTGTGTCGCCGGGTTGCTTTACCAACTGATTGGCTCGCTGTTGTACATTACTGACTGTTCACTCTCTCCCAGTTTCTTTGGGATGTGTCGATTTATTGATTTTAGAGGCTTAATATAAACTTTGTTGTCTGGTTTCTACATCACAGTTTTGTCGGTACTAACCGGTGCTACTCACACCCCATGCGTCCTATTGGTATGTGCATGCGCCTCTATGTTCTTGATCTCCCACGGAAAGGCCCCTGATGTCATTGCTACACCTTATTGCATCAGCCATTGGTTTTATGACCAATGAGAACAGTCCAGGCAACAAAGGACAGCCTTGGCGACAACCCCTACCAATAGAAAATATTAATGATAGCCGACCATTTGTGTTAACTGCTGCTGATGGAGTGGACTACAGTAATTTTACAAAATTAATAAAATGATCACCCAGATTCACCTTTTCTTGTACAGAATACAATAATTCCCATTCAACTCTGTCCAAATCCGTTTTGGCATCTACAGAGACAATAAGTGAGAGGTCTTTCTTCCTGCCAAGATGGTTTATGATATTCAAAATGTGTCTCGCATTGTCCATTCCAAATCTGGATTTGACAAAACCAGTCTGATCAGCTTAATGAGGTCCAATAGCAGGACTTCCATTCTGCAAGCAAGTGTCTTGACAACTATCTTAACATCAACTCCGACAAACTAATTGGTCTAAACAAAGAGCACTCTAATAGATGTTTTTCTTTTATCAGTTACATCAGTATTTTGTGATTTCATCAGTTGCCCTATTACACAGTGGTGGAAAAAGTACCCAATTGTCATACTTGAGTAAAAGTAAAGATGCCTTAATAGAAAATGACTTAAGTGAAAGTCACCCAGTAAAATACTACTTGAGTAAAATTCTAAAAGTATTTGGTTTTAAAAATAAGTAAAAGTACAAGTATAATTAATTTCAAATTCCTATTATTAAGCAAAGTAGACTGCTACATTTTCTAGTTTAAACTGTATTTACGGATAGTCAGGGGCACGCTCCAACTCTCACTGGTGGCTGGGAGGGCATTGTCAAAAAATATTAATAATAAATTAAGGTAGTTACCCTAAAAAAATGACTTAAGTAGTACTTTAAAGTATTTTTACTTAAGTACTTTACACCACTGCTAGTAAACTGTATTGAGAAGTATGAAGAGATTTATAGAAGTCACCAAATGTATTATTGATAAGCAAGGTAGTGGAGCCATCTGCCATCTTTATAGACTCAATAGATCTTTCACTGCGTTCATTTTTAAGTTGGTGTGCAAGTAGATGGCTCGGTTGGTTGCCAGACTCATAATATTTTTGTTTGGTAAAAACAAAGTGCTTTGTGTGGTCTAAATTGAGTTTGGCCTTAGTACAAGTTAGAACTTTTACACAAACAGCCAACTCTAAGTTCTTTACCTCAGCTTCAAATTTTTCCCTCTTTTCCAATCTAAGCTCCTTGATCAGAGATGATTGGGAGATAATATATCCCCTTATGGTTGCTTTAGCAGGATCCCAGATGGTTGCACCTGAGGCAGGAGAGAATTGTTTGTCAAGCTAGTAATGTCATAACTTATATTTAATCACAGAGCAGAATCCTTAATTGTTAAGGAGAGATGCGTTCATTGTTGACCGGAGTTCTGACGACACTTGTAAGTTATGGTATGAAATAAACCAAAACTTGTTTCTCACTAGTGGACAGTGGTGTAAAAAGTACTTGATTGTCATACATTCAATTCCTTATTTTAAGCAACCCAGACAGCACGGTTTTCTTATTTTTTTTAATTTATGGACAGACAGGGCAACACTTCAACACTCAAGACATAATTTACAAACACAGTTTTTGTGTTGAGTCTGCCAGATCAGAGGCAGTATTGATGACAACGTGTTATATTAATAGGTGCATGGATGGACAAAAGGTGTGACAAGAGAAAGGCAGGTTGAGGTTGCCAGGATCAGAGTAGTACAGGTGTTATATGCTGAGCCAGTGAAGAGAGTAGTGGAGGAAGATGGGTACAGGTCGAGGGATCCTGAGAGGATCTCTGTGAGTAGGCCGAGGCCAATAAAGAGTGATATGTGCTTCAGTAAGGTGGGATTCTTAGAGGTTATACCCATGGTTGTCAAATGTACTGCAGAAATGGAACGTACAGTGGCTTCAGAAATGGAATGTCCGGGTTGGCGCCCCCCTCGGTTTCATGCCGTGGGGGAAATCTTTGCGGGCTATAGTTGGCCTTGTCTCAGGGTAGTAGGTTGGTGGTTGAAGATATTCCTCTAGTGGGGGCTGTGCTTTGGCAAAGTGGGCGGGGTTACATCCTGCATAATTGGCCCTGTCCGGGGGTATCGTCAGACAGGGCCACAGTGTCTCCCGACAGCTCCTGTCTCAGCCTCCAGTATTTATGCTGCAATAGTTTATGTGTCGGGGGGCTAGGGTCAGTCTGTCTTATCTGCTGTCCTGTGTGAATTTAAGTATTCTCTAATTCTCTCTCTCCTTCTTTCTCTCTCTCTTCTCTCAGAGGACCTGGGACCATGCCTCAGGACTATCTGGCCTGATGACTCCTTGCTGTTCCCTGTACACCTGGTCATGTTGCTGCTCCAGTTTCAACTGGAACCCTGACCTGTTCACTGGACGTGTTACCTTGTCCCGGACCTGCTGTTTTGGACTCTCTCTCTACCACACCTGCTGTCTCTAACTCTGAATGATAGGCAATAAAAAGCCAGCTGACACTGTTGCACCCTCTACAGCCACTGTGATTATTATTATCTGACCCTGCTGGTCATCTATGAACATTTGAACATCTTGGCCATGTTCTGTTATAATCTCCACCTGGCACAGCCAGAAGAGGACTGGCCACCCCTCAGAGCCTGGTTCCTCTCTAGGTTTCTTCTTAGGGAGTTTTTCTTAGCCACCGTGCTTCTACATCTGCATTGCTTGCTGTTTGGTGTTTTAGGCTGTGTTTCTGTACAGCTCTTTGTGACATTGGCTGATGTAAAAATGGCTTTATAAATATATTTGATTCAGAAAGTATTCACACCCCTTGACTTTTTTCACATTTTATTGCGTTACAGCCTGAATTTTAAATGGATTAAATAGAGATGTGTCACTGGCCTACACACAATACCCCATAATGTCAAAGTGGAATTATGTTTTTAGATTTTTTTTAAACAAATTAATAAAAAATTAAAAGCTAAAATGTTTTGAGCCAATAAATATTCAACCCTTGTTATGGCAAGCCTAAATANATTTAACACTGGAATGGTAGATGTGCAGTAAATGAATGTGCAAAGTAGAAATACTGGGGTGCAAAGGAGCAAGATAAATAAATGAATACGGTAGGGGATGAGGTAGTTGGTTGGGTTATTAACAGATGGGCTATGTACAGGTGCAGTGATCTGTGAGCTGCACTGACAGCTGGTGCTTAAAGCTAGTGAGGGAGATAAGTGTCTCCAGTTTCAGTGATTTTTGTAGTTCGTTCCAGTCATTGGAAGCAGAGAACTGGAAGGAAAGGCGGCCAAAGGAGGAATTGGCTTTGGGGGTGACCAGTGAGACATACCTGCTGGAGCGTGTGCTACGGGTGGGTGCTGCTATGGTTACCAGCGAGCTGAGATAAGGCGGGGCTTTACCTAGCAGGGACTTGTAGATGACCTGGAGCCAGTGGGTCTGGCGATGAGTATGTAGCGAGGGCCAGCCGACTAGAGCATACAGGTCGCAGTGGTGGGTGGCATAAGGGGCTTTGGTGACAAAGCGGATGGTACTGTGATAGACTGCATCCAGTTTGCTGAGTAGAGTATTGGAAGCTGTTTTGTAGATGACGTCGCCAAAGTCGAGGATCGGTAGGATAGTCAGTTTTACTAGGGCAAGTTTGGCGGCGTGAGTGAAGGAGGCTTTGTTGCGAAATAGAAAGCCGATTCTAGATTTGATTTTGGATTGGAGATGTTTAATGTGAGTCTGGAAGGAGAGTTTACAGTCTAGCCAGACACCTAGGTATTTGTAGTTGTCCACATATTCTAGATCAAAGCCGTCCAGGGTAGTGATGCTGGTCGGGCAGGCGGGTGCAGGCAGTGAAAGATTGAAAAGCATGCATTTGGTTTTACTAGCGTTTAAGAGCAGCTGGAGGCCACGGAAGGAGTGTTGTATGGCATTGAAGCTCGTTTGGAGGTTAGTTAACACAGTGTCCAAGGAAGGGCCAGATGTATACAGAATGGTGTCGTCTGCATAGAGGCGGATCAGGGAATCACCCGCAGCAAGAGCGACATCATTGATATATACAGAGAAAAGAGTCGGCCCGAGAATTGAACCCTGTGGATCCCCATAGAGACTGCCAGAGGTCCGGACAACAGGCCCTCTGAATTAACACACTGAACTCTGCAAAGTAGTTGGTGAACCAGGCGAGGCAGCCATCTGAGAAACCAAGGCTATGGAGTCTGCCGATAAGAATACGGTGATTGACAGAGTCAAAAGACTTGGCCAGGTCAATGAAGACGGCTGCACAGTACTGTCTTTTATCGTTGGCGGTTATGATATCGTTTAGTACCTTGAGTGTGGCTGAGGTGCACCCATGACCAGCTCGGAAACCGGATTGCACATCGGAGAAGGTACGGTGGGAATCGAAGTGGTCAATGATCTGTTAACTAGGCTTTCGAAGACTTTAGAGAGGCAGGGCAGGATGGATATAGGTCTATAGCAATTTTGGTCTAAAGTGTCACCCCCTTTGAAGAGGGGGATGACCGCGGCAGCTTTCCAATCTTTAGGGATCTCGGACGACACGAAAGAGAGGTTGAGCAGACTGGTAATAGGAGTTGCAACAATGTCGGCGAGGGTCCAGATTGTCTAGCCCAGCTGATTTGTACGGGTCCAGGTTTTGCAGCTCTTTCAGAACATCTGCTATCTGGATTTTGGTGAAGGAGAAGCTGGGGAGACTCGGACAAG
>QNTS01013210.1:0-19615 GCA_003317085.1 Hucho hucho
TATTTAGCAGATGTTATTGGTCACATAAACATATTTAGCAGATGTAATTAGTCTCATAAACATATTTAGTAGATGTTATTAGTCTCATAAACATATTTAGCTATGTTATTGGTCACATAAACGTATTTAGCAGATGTTATTGGTCACATAAACGTGTTTAGCAGATGTTATTGGTCACATAAACATATTTAGCAGATGTTATTAGTCACATAAACATATTTAGCAGATGTTATTGGTCACATAAACGTATTTAGCAGATGTTATTGGTCACATAAACGTATTTAGCAGATGTTATTGGTCACATAAACGTATTTAGCAGATGTTATTGGTCACATAAACATATTTAGCAGATGTTAATGCAGGTGTAGCAAAATGCTTGTGTTCCTATATATCCAACAGTGCAGTAATAACTAACAATACACGCTACAAGCTTGGCACACCTGTATTTGGGGAGTTTCTCCCATTCTTCTCTGCATATCCTCTCAAGATCTGTCAGGTTGAATGGGGAGCATCGCTGCACAGCTATTTTTAGGTCTCTCCAGAGATGTTCGATCTGGTTCAAGTCCAGGCTCTGTCTGGGCCACTCAAGGAAGCCACTCATGCGTTGTTTTGGCTGTGTGCTTCGGGTCGTTGTCCTGTTGGAAGGTGAACCTTCGCCCCCAGTCTGAGGTCCTGAGCGCTCTGGAGCAGGTTTTCATCAGGGATCTCTCGTCCCCTGATTGCTCAGTCTGGTTGGGCGCCCAGCTCTAGGAAGAGTCTTGGTGGTTCCAAACTTCTTCCATTCAAGAACGATGGAGGCCACTGTGTACTTAGGGACCTTCATTGCTGCAGACATTTTTGGTACCCTTCCCCAGATCTGTGCCTCGACACAATCCTGTCTCGGAGCTCTACGGACAATTCCTTTGACCTCATGGCTTGTTTTTTGCTCTGACATACACTGTCAACTGTGGGACCTTATATAGACAGGTGTACCTTTCCAAATCATGTCCAATTAATTGAATTTACCACAGGTGGACTCCAACCAAGTTGCAGAAATATCCCAAGGATGATCAATAGAAACAGGATGCACCTGAGGTTAATTTTGAGTCTCAAAGCAAAGGGTCTGAACACTTATATATATACATTTGCCAAAATGTATGAAAAATAACCGTTTTTGCTTTGTCATTATGGGGTATTGTGTGTAGATTGATGAGGAAAAAAATATTTAATCCATTTTAGAATAAGGCTGTAACGTAACAAAATGTGGAAAACGGGTATGAACACTTTCCGAATGCACTGTAAATATACAATACCAGTAAAATGTTTGGACACACCTACTCATTCAAAGGTTTTTCTTTATTTTTACTATTTTCTACATTGTAGAATAATAGTGAAGACATCAAAACTATGACATAACACATATGGAATCATGTAGTAACCAAAAAAGTGTTAAACAAATCCAAATACATTTTATATTTGAGATTCTTCAAAGTAGCCACCCTTTGCCTTGATGACAGCTTTGCACAATCATGGCATTCTCTCAACCAGCTTCATGAGGAATGCTTTTCCAACAGTCTTGAAGGAGTTCCCACATATGCTGAGCACTTGTTGGCTGCTTTTCCTTCACCCTGCGGTCCAACTCATCCCAAACCATCTCAATTGGGTTGAGGTCGGTGATTGTGGAGGCACTCTCGTTGGTCAAATAGCCCTTACACAGCCTGGAGGTGTTTTTTGGGTTATTGTCCTGTTGAACAACAAATTATAGCCCCACTAAGCGCAAACCAGATGGGATGGCGTATCGCAGCAGAATGCTGTGTTAACCATGCAGGTTTAGTGTTCCTTGAATTCTAAATTCTAAATAAATCACTGACAGTGTCAACAGCAAAGCACCCCCACACCATCACATCTCCTCCTCCATGCTTCACGGTGGGAACCACACATGAGACTTTACTGACCTCATGTCTTAAAGTAATGATGGACTTTCATTTCTCTTTGCTTATTTGAGCTGTTCTTGCCATAATATGAACTTGGTCTTTTACCAAATAGGGCTATCTTCTTTTGCCAAAATGGGCACCTGTTAATTGAAATGCATTCCCAGTGACTACCTCATGAAGCTGGTTGAGAGAATGCCAATGGTTTGCAAAGCTGTCATCAAGACAAAGGGTGGCTACTTTGAAGAATCTCAAATTTAAAATGTATTTTGATTTGTTCAACACTTTTTTGGTTTCTACATGATGTCTTCACTATTATTCTACATCGTAGGAAATAGTAAAAATAATGACTAGGTGTGTCCAAACTTTTGACTGGTACTATATATATATATATATATATATATATATATATATATATATATATATATATATATATATATATATATATATATATATGATGGGATGTATAGACATTATGGACAGTATGTGGATAGAATATATAGTATATCTGTAGGATAGAATAGTATATGTACAGCAATAGTTGAATAGGATGGACTTGACTAGAATACAGTATATACTTATGAAATTAGTAAAACATGTTCATAGGGCAGCAGCCTCTAAGGTGCAGGATTGAGTAACCGGGAGGTAGCTGGCTAGTGACAGTGACTAAGGTCAGGGCAGGGTACTGGGTGGAGGCTGGGTAGTGATAGCTAGTTAACAGTCTGATGGCCTTTGATGCACCTGTACTGACCTCAGCTTCTGGGTGATAGTGGGGTGAAGAGGCCGTGGCACAAGTGGCTGAGGTCCTTGATGATCTTTTTGGCCTTCCTGTGATATTGGGTGCTGTAGATGTCCTGGAGGACAGGCAGTGTGCACCCGGTGATGCGTTGGCCAGACCGCACCACCCTCTGGAGAGCCCTGCGGTTGCAGACGGTGCAGTTGCCATACCAGGCGGAGGTACAGCCCGACAGGATGCTCTCAATGATGCATCTGTTAAAGTTGAAGAGGTGCTGTTGCGCCTTCTTCACCACACTGTCTGTGTGGGTGGACCATTTCAGATTGTCTGTAATGTGTACACCGAGGAACTTTAAGCTTTTCACCTTTTCCACCACGGCCCGTCGATGTGAATGGGGCGTGCTCCCTCTGCTGTCTCCTGAAGTCCACGCTTTGTTGATGTTGAGGGAGAGGTTCTTTTCCTGGCAACACTCCGCCAGGGCCCTCACCTCCTCCCTGTCTCACCATTGTTGGTATTCAGGCTCAACACTGTTGTGTCGTCTGCAAACTTGATGATTGAGTTGGAGGTGTGCGTGGCCACGAAGTCATGGGTGAACAGGGAGCACAGGAGGGGGCTGAGCACACACTCTTGTGGGGCCCCAGTGTTGAGGATCAGTGAAGTGGGGGTGTTGTTTCCTACCTTCACCACCTGGGGGTGTCCCGTCAGGAAGTCCAGAACCCAGTTGCACAGGGTGGGGTTCAGACCCAGGACCCCGAGCTTAATGATGAGCTTGGAGGGTGCTATGGTGTTGAAGGCTGAGCTTTAGTCAACGAACAACATTCTTACATAGCTATTCCTCTTGTCCAGATGGGATAGGGCAGTGTGCAGTGTGATGGCGATGGCATAATCCGTGGATCTATTGGGGTGGCATGCAAATTGCGGTAGGTCTAGGGTGACAGGTAAGGTGGAGTTGATATGATCCTTGACTAGTCTCTCAAAGCACTTCATGATGACAAAAGTGAGTGCTACGGAGTGATAGTAATTTAGTTCAGTTACCTTCACTATCCTGGGTACAGGAACAATGGTGGACATCTTGAAGCAAGTGGGAACAGCAGACTGGTATAGGGAGAGATTGAATATTGAATACGTAAACACTCCAGCAAATTGGTCGTGTCAGTGTATACGTCAACGTTATTCTCAGAGGCAACCCGGAACATATCCCAGTCTGCATGATCAAAACAATCTTGAAGCATGGATTCCGATTGGTCAGACCAGCGTTGTATAGGCCTTAGTATGGGTACTTCCTTTTTGAGTTTCTGCCTATAGGAAGGGAGGAGCAGAATTGAGTCGTGATCTGATTTGCCAAAGGGAGGGCGGGGGACGGCCTTGTAGCCATCCCGGATGGGAGAGTAACAATGGTTGAGTTTTTTTAAGCATGAGTACTACTACAGGTAATGTGTTGGTAGAACTTCAGTAGTGTTTTCCTCTTCAGTAGTGTTTTCCTCTTCAGTAGTGTTTTCCTCTTCGGTAGTGTTTTCCTCTTCAGTAGTGTTTTCCTCAGATTGGCTTTGTTCAAGTACATGCAATACATGCAGCTTCAGGATATGAGGTTTACAGGATGTTTACAGTTTGCACAAAGTCCAGTGAAGTTCCTTGAGAGCCGTCGTGGTATCGGCTTG
This sequence comes from Hucho hucho, assembly GCA_003317085.1. Lineage (NCBI taxonomy): Eukaryota > Metazoa > Chordata > Actinopteri > Salmoniformes > Salmonidae > Hucho > Hucho hucho. Next base: position 4,305 of record QNTS01013210.1, read on the forward strand.
AGGAGGAATATACACAGGTGTGACGATGACCGAAAATAATTATCTCGGGAGGTATTGCGGTTTGCATTTGATTGTGCCGTATTCTAGGTGGGTTGAACATGTTCCCTCCGGCTGAAAAACGTTCTGGGCTAATAATGTAAGAGAGAACACAAAAAATAAATAATAATACTGCAAAGTTGCTTAGGAGCTACAAACAGAGCTGCCATGTCTATCTGCACCATTTTGTTAATTATTGTAGTCCCTAGGTATCACTGATACTACAGTAATGATAGTAGTCATAGTGTACCAGATAATGAGTGTTCTTGGTATGGTTGATACCAAACCAGTATGTAGAGAGAGAGCGAGAGAGCGAGAGAACGAGAGAGAGAGAGAGAGAGAGAGAGAGAGAGAGAGAGAGGGGGAGAGAGAGAGAGAGAGAGACATTTAGTGTCACAGAGCACCCCATCCATTCATCTCTCTCTCTCTTAGTTGTTCTCTCTGTATTGGCATTAGCAGTCTCTGCCTCTTAACACACCAACTCATTTCCCCTTCTCTCTCGCTCTTTCGCTCGCTCTCTTTCACTCGCTCTCTTTTGCTCTCTCTCTTTTGCTCTCTCTCTTTTGCTCTCTCTCTTTCTTTCCCCCACAAAAACATGTGAACAAAAAAACACAAATGTGTTGAATAAATGTAAAATGTGTTGAATAAATGAGCATTTGGAAATCTGTGAAACTTTGAACCGTGTTGGCTGAGAGAGAGAACATCAAAGTTGTACAGGCTCACAACAGAGAGAGGGATGGTCATACAGTTGAGAGATCTTCTCTCTCTCTCTTTCGCTTTCTTTTTCTTTATCACTGTCTTTCTCTCTTACACACACACACAAGGGTTGTTTGTTCATGGGGACAGCCAAAGAAGATTTTGGAACCCTTTTTTTCTGAGTGTAGGGGTTTTACTTTAGGGCAAATCAGGTCTGAAATGTTAAAGTGGAATTGACAAACTGTAGAGTCCTTTTTAAACCCCGAATACACTACAAGTTTGCATTTCCTGATGTGCAGTAAAATTCTCATCAACAAAAGAGTGATCAAATTAAGATCCAACATCTTTAAGTCCAGCTCAAACAACCCCTTTCTAACTCCAGCTCAAACGACCCCTTTACTAACTAAAGTCTCAAACAAGTAAAATCAAATAAAATGTTATTAGTCACATGCGCCGAATACAACAGGTGTAGCAGACCTAGAGTGAAATGCTTACTTACGAGCCCCTAACCAAAAATACAGTTTAAAAAAATATGGACAAGAATAAGAGATAGAAGTAACAAGTAATTAAAGAGCGCCAGTAAAACAACAATAGACTATATACAGAGACAGAGTCAATGTGCGGGGGAACCGGTTAGTCGAGGTATTATGTACATGTAGGTAGAGTTATTGAAGTGACTATGCATTGATGATAACAACAAAGAATAGCAGCGGTGTAAAGAGGGGGGGCACTGCAAAAAGTCTGGGTAGCCATTTGATTTGATGCTCAGGAGTCTTATGGCTTGGGGGTAGAAGATGTTTAGAAGCCTGTTGGACCTAGACTTGGCGCTCAAGGAACCGCTTGCCGTGCGGTAGCGGAGAGAACAGTCTATGAATAGGGTGGCTGGAATCTTTGACAATTTTTAGGGCCTTCCTCTGACACCGCCTGGTATAAAGGTCCTGGATGGCAGGAAGCTTGGCCCCAGTGATGTACTGGGCCGTTCACACTACCCTCTGTAGTGCCTTACGGTCGGAGGTCGAGCAGTTGCCATACCAGGTAGTGATTCAACCAGTCAGGATGCTCTCTATGGTGCAGCTGCAGAACCTTTTGAGGATCTGAGGACCCATGCCAAATCTTTTCAGTCTCCTGAGGGGGAATAGGTTTTGTTGTGCACTCTTTACGACTGTCTTTGTTTGCTTGGACCATGTTAGTCTGTTGGTGATGTGGACACCATGGAACTTGAAGCTCTCAACCTGTTCCACTGCAGCTCCGTCGATGAGAATGGTGGCGTGCACGGTCCTCTTTTCCTGTAGTCCACAATCATCTTCTTTGTCTTGATCACGTTGAGGGAGAGGTTGTTGGAGCGGTATGCAAATTGGAGTGGGCCTAGGGTTTCTGGGATAATGGTGTTGATGTGAGCCATGACCAGCCTTTCAAAGCACTTCATTGCTACAGACGTGAGTGCTATGGGTCGTTAGTCATTTAGGCAGGTTACCTTAGTGTTCTTGGGTACAGGCACTATGGTGGTCTGCTTAAAACATGTTGGTATTACAGACTCAGACAGGGAGAGGTTGAAAATGTCAGTGAAGACCCTTGTCAGTGCGTGCTCACAGTGCACGTCCTGGTAATCCGTCTGGCCCTACGGCCTTGTGAATGTTGATGTTTAATGGTCTTACTCATTTCAGCTGTGTAGAGCGTGATCACACAGTCTTACAGAACAGCTGGTGCTCTCATGCATGTTTCAGTGTTATTTGCCTCGAAGTGAGCATTGAAGTATTTTAGCTCGTCTGGTAGGCTTGTGTCACTGGGCAGCTCTCGGCTGTGCTTCACTTTGTAGTCTGTAATGGTTTGCAAGTCCTGCCACATCCGACGAGCGTCAGAGCTGGTGTAGTATGATTCGATCTTAGTCCTGTATTGATGCTTTGCCTGTTTGATGGTTCGTAGGAGGGCATAGCGATATTTCTTATATGCTTCTGGGTTAGTCCCGCTCCTTGAAACTGGCAGCTCTAGCCTTTAGCTCAGTGCAGATGCTGCCTGTAATCCATGACTTCTGGTTGGGGTATGTACGTACTGTCACTGTGGGGACGACGTCATCAAAGCACTTATTGATGGAGCCGATGACTGATGTGTTGTACTCCTCAATGCCATCAGAGGACCCGGGAACATGTTCCAGTCTGTGCTAGCAAAACAGTCCTGTAGCTTAGCATCTGCTTCATCTGACCACTTTTTTATTGATGCTTTTTTAGTGACCCCTTTCTAACTAAAGTCTCAAACGACCCCTTTCTAACTAAAGTCTCAGACGACCCCTTTCTAACTCCAGGACAAACGACCCCTTTCTAACTAAAGTCTCAAACGACCCCTTTCTAACTAAAGTCTCAAACGACCCCTTTCTAACTAAAGTCTCAGACGACCCCTTTCTAACTCCAGCTTAAACATGCCCTTTCTAAGTACAGTGTGTCTCGTTTGTTTTGTTTCAGTTCAAGGGTATACTGGTATCATGTAATATAAATGCAGATGGTCCTTTGTTGACCTTATAGGAATCTATATAAATATTTACATTCACTGAGCTTTAACCTTTGACACTAGATGTGACCTTCCAGCCGACCCCTGCCCTGACCTATCGTACCCTGGGGGGCATCCTGGACTTCTACATTGTGATGGGACACACCCCAGAACTGGTGGTGGAGGAGTATACTGCCGTAAGTCTCTGTGTGTGTGTGTGTATGTGTTTGTGTGTTTGTTTGTGTGTGTGTGTTTTGTCTGGCTCTGTGCCCCTCCTGATGGACTACAGCAGCTGGGACTTTTACGCTTCATTGCTCCCTCATCTAGCCAATCTAAACACACAAACACACATGCACACACAAAGGCAAACACACACACTCTCACACACACACGCACACGCACACACACACACACACACACACACACACACACACACACACACACACACACACATGCAACTTCAGACACTACACAACATGCACACAATCAACAACTTGTTTAAGACATATCTCAGACTAAAGTAAACTTTCTTAACTGGTTTCACTTCCTTGTTCATTCCCATCAGCTGATTGGACGCCCCGTGCTCCCTGCCTATTGGTCCCTTGGGTTCCAGCTCTGTCGCTATGGATATGCCAACGACACAGAGATAGCAGACCTCTACAGAGAAATGAGAGCAGCAGGAATACCCTACGTAAGCACCCTTAAATTATACCCTTCAAACAAGTGCCCTTTCCCAACACCCTACAACAGCATTTGTCATCATAAATAGCTTTGTGTTACTCTAAGTACATTACACTCAAGTACCCATACTTTACTCCTGTAGGATGTGCAGTATGCAGACATAGACTAACCCATGCCCTCGACCTCCTGTAGGATGTGCAGTATGCAGACATAGACTACCTGGAGCGCCAGCTTGACTTTGTTCTGGATAGCCAGTTCCAGGGTCTACCAGCCCTCGTGGACAGCATGAGAGGAGAGGGCATGAGATTCATCTTCATACTGGTACATTATGGAATATGAAACATATAACAATCATTTAAAACAGTAATAAGGGCCAGAGGTATTTTCAGACAATTTTTTTTATGCGTGTTTGTGTATGCGTGCAGGACCCTGCCATCAGTGCCAATGAGACAACGCCCTACTCTGCCTTTGACCGCGGTGTAGAAGATGACGTATTCATCAAATGGCCCAAGGAGCTCAGCAATGACATCGTCTGGGGGAAGGTAAGGAGAGATGGAGAGGGAGGGTGGCATAAAGAGAGAGAAGGGGAGGGTTGGTTGAGTGGAGAACCAAACAGACGGACAAAGATAAATGTTGAAGTATTTAAACTACCAGTTTGAAATGGAATAAAATAAAGAAGAAAGAGAAAGTGAGTGGCACAGAGAGGAAGTAGTTAGATGGAGGTATGAGTCTGATGACTGTCATCACATTCAATACGCTGTTGTGTTAACTTCTTAGGGAGCGGCAGCAGAGGTGACGGTTTTGGAGAGTCTGGCGTGCCCAAAGTAAAATGGCTGCCACTCAGGCCCAGATAATAGGATATGCACATAATTAGTACTATTGGATAGGAAACACTCTGACGTTTCTAGAAGTGTTAAAATAATGTATGTGAGTATAACAGAACTGATATAGCAGGCAAAAACCAGAGGAAAATCCATCCGGATTTGCAGTTTTTTTTGTACATTACCTTTTTGTCCAGGCTGGCTATTGATTTCTATTTTAACTAGGACTGAGACTGCAGTACCTATGACTTCCACTAGATGTCAACAGTCTTTATACAGTGTCTGGAGGCTCTAGCACTAAGCAGAACAGATAGGAAGAGGAAGTAGTGAAGGGACAACATTTGTCAACAACGTTTCACGGGAGCGAGATTGTGAGCGCGCCCCACTTTATTTTCCTTTCCTATCGTTCACGTTATCGTCCTGTTGAAATATTACAGTAAATAGGATACCTAAGGATACATTAAAATGATGTTTGATTTGTTTGGAGAAAGTGTATAGGTATAATTTGAACGTGTTCACTTCACGGTTCAATGGGCGACTCGACGGTGGATTTTCTGATCATAACGCGCCAACCAAACGGAGATTTATGGATATAATAAATGACTTTTTCTAACAAAAGAACCATTGGATGTCTTCGTTGGACACTTGGGATGCCCTCAGCAGAAGTTCTTCGAAAGGTAAGGGATTTATTTTAACTCTGATATGGGTTTTGTGTGACCCGCGCTGGATATGAATTTATGCTAATGTGGAAAATAGGAGAGGTGCTATCCTCAAACAATCAAATGTTGTGATTTCTCCATAAAGCCTTTTTGAAATCTGACAATGCTATAATATTGCCAAGAATCAGAGCTTTTGATGACTAGGCAACACTTATTGATGAATGTTTAATAATTCGTTAGCGCTCCGCTACTCCCTAAGTAGTTAAACAGGCTCTCTATTCTCATTTCAACTCTACTAATTCTCTCCATCAAACTTCACTAATTGTCTCTTTTCAACTCTACTAATTGTCTCTATTAAACTCTACTAATTGTCTCTATTCAACTCTACTAATTGTCTCTATTCAACTCTACTAATTGTCTCTATTCAACTCTACTAATTGACTCTATTCAACTCTACTAATTGTCTCTATTCAACTCTACTAATTGTCTCTATTCAACTCTACTAATTGACTCTATTCAACTGTACTAATTGACTCTATTCAACTCTACTAATTGTCTCTATTCAACTCTACTAATTGTCTCTATTCAACTCTACTAATTGTCTCTATTCAACTCTACAAATGGTCTCTATTCAACTCTACTAATTGTCTTTATTCAGCTCTACTAATTTACTATTTTCAACTCTACTAATTGACTATATTCAACTTTACTAATTGACTATATTCAACTCTGCTAATTGACTGTTCAACTCTACTAATTGACTATATTCAACTTTACTAATGAACTATTTCAACTATACTAATTGTCTCTATTCAACTGTACTAATGTTGTCTTTTCTTTCTGCTGTAGGTTTGGCCTGACCTCCCTGGTGTTGTAGTCAATGAGTCTGTAGACTGGGAAACGCAAATAGAGGTATGTCTCACTTCCTATTAACACATTTACTATCCAATCACAGAGCCTGACACAGGGCACTTCCTGTTTTACAGTCCAATTACTGACATGCCTTAATGTACTTTTGGTCATGTGTTCTCTGGCCAATCCCAGATCTATAGGTCCTTTGCGGCATTCCCAGACTTCTTCATGCATCGTACAGCAGAGTGGTGGCATAGGGAGATTTCAAATTTCTACGAAAAAATCATGAAATTTGATGGCCTCTGGATCGTGAGTGATATCATACCACTGCGCACGCACACACACAAACACACACACAGTCTACAATTTACCTTGAGTGTGATTGTGTGTTTAGGACATGAACGAACCATCCAGCTTTGTCCATGGAACCGTTGGAGAGAAGTGTCTGGGTCCCCCTGTCTACGATAACCCCCCATACATGCCACGTAAGAGCACTCACACCTTTATCAAGACCGTCACACCTTTATCAAAACACTCACACTTTCATCAAGACACACACCTTCATCAAGACACTCACACCTTCATCAAGACACTCACACCTTTATCAAGGCACTCACACTTTCATCAAGACACTCACACCTTTATCAAAACACTAGCACCTTTATCAAGACACTCACACCTTTATCAAGACACTCACACCTTTGTCAATACATTCACACCTTTATCAAGACACACACACCTTTATCAAGACACACACACCTCTATCAAGACACTCACATCTTTATCAAGACACTCACACCTTTATCAAGACACACACATCTGTATCAAGACACTCACATCTTTATCAAGACACTCACATCTTTATGAAGACACTAACAGCAGCTTAATGTACAAGTATGGAAAGGACGCTAGTCTATCACAGGGTTTTACCCCCAGTCTCCTTAATGCTGAGTGCCAAGAAGAGACGCAACATTTCCCATTTTTACAGTCTTTGGGATGACTAGGCTAGGGATCAATCTCCCAACCTTCCAATCTTAGGGTGGACACTCTAACCACAATGCCACTTAGTTGGGTCATGACTAGGGCTGTTGCGGTGACAATATTACCTCCTCAATGTCTGAATATTACCTCCTGACGGCAGTCAAATTTCCCGAGACTGTTTAGTCACGGAAATTAGGCTTCTCCAAGCTCTGATGATGTTGCTGGTCATTAGTAGCCTACCAAACTTGCTAACTGCCTGTTACTCAGCACTCTATTGTCCCTCTAATCACTCTGACATCAATGCAAAATGCAAAATGTAAATGAAAATCTAATCAAACACGAGAGCTCATGTTGCGCAACATTTCGATAGGCTATGCAATTGCGTGAGAAAACCACAGTGATGGTCTTTCAAAAAGAGGAGGATCCCATCAGCTTTCTATAGGCTAGGCCTACTATATTTATTTCTCAGCTTTCCTGATATTAAGCACATTGCTTATATTTACAACAGGAGTACAGCCTACCTGGCAGGCATGAAAATGAACCATGGGAAAAGCGTCCTGCATTTGCTATGTATTCATTTGATGTATTTAATTTCACCTTTATTTAACCAGGTAGGCCAGTTGAGAACAAGTTCTCATTTACAACTGCGACCTGGCCAAGATAAAGCAAAGCAGTGCGACAAAAACAACAACAGAGTTACACATGGGATAAACAAACGTACAGTCAATAACAACACAATAGAAAAGTCTATATACTGTGTGTGCAAATGAAGTAAGGAGCTAAGGCAATAAATAGGCCAATAGTGGGGAAGTAATTACAATTTAGCAATTTACACTGGAGTGATAGATGTGCAGATGAGGATGTGCAAGTAGAAATACTGGGGTGCAAAAGAGCAGAAAAACTAAAACAAATATGGGGTTGAGGTAGGTAGTTGGTTGGATGGGCTATTTACAGATGGGCTGGTTACAGCTGCAGCGATCGGTAAGCTGCTCTGACAGCTGATGCTTAAAGTTAATGAGGGAGATATAAGTCTCCAACTTCAATGATTTTTGCAATTTGTTCCAGTCATTGGCAACAGAGAACTGGAAGGAAAGGTGGCCAAAGGAGGTGTTGGCTTTGGGAATGACTAGTAAAATATACCTGCTGGAGCGCGTACTACGGGTGGGTGTTGCTATGGTGACCAGTGAGCTGAGGTAAGGCGGAGCTATACCTAGCAAAGACTTATAGATGACCTGGAGCCAGTTGGTTTGGCGACGAATATGTAGCGAGGACCAGCCAACGAGAGCATACAGGTCGCAGTGGTGGGTAGTATATGGGGCTTTGGTGACAAAACGTATGGCACTGTGATAGACTGCATCCAATTTGCTGAGTAGAGTGATGAAATTTGTAAATGACATCGCCAAAGTCAAGGATTGGTAGGATGGTCAGTTTTACGAGGGTAAGTTTGGCAGCATTAGTGAAGGAGGCTTTGCTGCGAAGAAGGAAGCCAATTCTAGATTTAGCTTTGGATTGGAGATGCTTAACTTCTTAGGGAGTAGCGCACGAGGTGACCGTTTTGGAGAGCCTGGCGTGCCCAAAGTAAAATGCCTCCCATTCAGGCCCAGAAAATAGGATATGCACATATTTGGTACCATTGGATAGGAAACACTCTGCATTTTCTAAAAGTGTTACCATTTGTCTGTGAGTAAAACAGAACGGATATGGCAGGCGAAACCCCGAGGAATTTCTGTCCTGGAAAAAGTGGTTTTGACAGAGTGCCTCATTTGGAACCCCTCCCTCATGAAAATGCCCATAAAAGGGCATATGAATGTAGTACCGATCGCTTCCTCTGGATGTCAACAGTCTCGAGAAAGTGTTCTGATTCATTTTAGATGCTTTAGAGCAGAGAAGAAGAGGAAATCAGGAAGTGTCCCCTTGGAAGTCAATAGGAGAGGACGCGCGCTCTCGCCAAGCGCGCTCTGTGTTTTTTTCCGTCCTTATAGCCCAGTTTATATTCCGGTTGATTTATTATAGTAAATATACGTAAAAGTGTTCCTAAGGATACATTTAAAATGATGTTTGATTGTTCTTGGACAAGTTTATAGGTATAAGTTGAATGAGTTCTAGTCACGTTTCAATGGACGATTGGAGGCTCTATTTTCTCATTATAACGCGCGAACCAAATGGAGATTTAAGGATATAATACATAACTTTTCTAACAAAAGAACCATTGATTGTCTTCGTTGGACACTTAGGAAGACCTCAGCAGAAGTTCTTCAACAGGTAATTGATTTGTTTTTCGCTGTGAAATGTGTTTTGTGTGAACCGTGATGGCTTATGAATTCATGGTAATGGCAAAAATAGTGAAGGTGCTACCCTCAAACAATCAAATGTGGTGCTTTCGCCGTAAAGCCTTTTTGAAATCTGACAACGCTGTGATATTGCCAAGAAACAGATCGTTTGATGAGTATGAAACACTTGTATATTGGTGCATGTTTAATAATTCAACTTTTGGATTTTGAATTTGGCGCCTTGCATTTCACCTGGTAGTGTCGGGATTGGGGCGCTAGTGCCCCACCACTCCCCAAGAGGTTTTTAATGTGAATCTGGAAGGAGAGTTTACAGTCTAGCCAGGCACCTAGGTATTTATAGTTGTCGACATATTCTAAGCCAGAACCGTCCAGAGTAGGGATGCTAGTCGGGCAGGAGGGTGCGGGCAGCGATTGGTTGAAGAGCATGCATTTTGTTTTACTAGCATTTAGGAGCAGTTGGAGGCCACGGAAGGAGTGTTGTATGGCGTTGATGCTCGCTTGGAGGTTTGTTAAAACCTGTTGGGGATCGGATCCCGCTTGTGGGACATTTTGACAACATCCAGTGAAATTGCAGAACGCTAAATAAAAAATACAAAAATAGTAATATTAAACATTCATGAAAATACAAGTGCAATACAAGTGTCATTCTTTAGCATAGAATCTTGGTAATAGAACCACTTTGTCCGATTTACAATAGGCTTTACAGCGAAAGCATAGCATTTGATTGTCTGAGGACAGCGCCCCGCATACTTCCTGCATATAAATATTTTTAAAACAGCACCGGCGTCACAAAAATAGCGATTAAAGAAATCACTTACCTTTGAAGATCTTCCTCTGTTTGCAATCCTGAGGGTCCCAGCTACACAATACATTGATGTTTTGTTCGATAAAGTCCCTCTTTATATCCCAAAAACTCTGTTTAGTTGGCGCGTTTGGTTCAGTAATCCACCCTTTCAACTCGTTCAACATGCAGACAAAGGAATCCAATAAACTTCGTCCTAATCAATCCTCAGGTACCCTAATATGTAAATAAAAGATACAATTTAAGACAGAATGTAGTATGTTCAATACCGGAGATAAATAACGAAGAGCGCGCCCTCAGTCACGAGCGCCACAAGCCTACAGCCACAATGAGGAACACCTGGATATCCTTCAACTACTTCTTAATTTTTCAAAAAACAAGCCTGAAACCTTGTCTAAAAACTGTTGACATTAGGTGAAAGCCATCGGTACTGCAATCTGGGAGCTATTATTTTCATTGTTCAATAGCAAAGCATATGGGCAGGGAGCTCAAAAAAATAAAAAACATCTGATGGATTCTCCTCAGGTTTTTGGCTGCCATGTCAGTTCTGTTATACCCACAGACATTATTTTAACAGTTTTAGAAACGTCAAAGTGTTTTCTATCAGATACAACAAATGATATGTATATCCTAGCTTCTGGCCCTGAGTAACAGGCAGTTTACTTTGGGCACGCCAGACTCTCCGAACTTCCGAACACTGCCCCCTAGCCCAAAGAGGTTTTAACACAAGTGTCCAAAGAAGGGCCAGATGTATACAGAATGGTGTCGTCTGCATAGAGGTGGATGAGAGAATCACCAGCAGCAAGAGCGATATCATTGATGTATACAGAGAATAGAGTCTCATAGATTGTATAGATTACTGTTTCAAGACAGGTGCATGATACTGGTCCATTCTAAATCAAAACAAATTTCACACATATATTATTTAGTATATGTAAAGTCTAGATTAAATCAAGTATTGTCTGATGGGTGACAATATTAGCCTATCATTTGTGAATGACATATATCACTTGTGAATGATGCCCAGAAAGGCAAGAAACAGAGCATGCCTACTTTTTCAAATCATAGTCGCACACCTCATGTAGCCTAGCCCATAGGCCTATATGTTTTAATAAGGTTTGTATCACAATTAAAGTGGCCAAATAACTTCTTAAAATGAAGCACATTAATCTGCTTTACAAGGGGTGCAGAGGCTAACTGGCATACGTAAACAGCAGAGTTTCAAGTTTGGGGAAGTTCATTTTCACCATAAAATGCACCTTTATAATAAAAGCATTACATACATAATCACATTTGTGATCACTTTTGAAAATTGTATTTTCCCACTAATTGATTGCATTTTGGAACATTCACACTTATACCCTACTGCCATGTCCGCATTGCTGCACTTATAATGTGAGGAAATAACCTAATAGTTTTATCAACATTTTAAGCTAAACGTTCTCATCTGTTGTGTCAGCCTCATTGCGTATGGTTGAATTAATTTATGATCTATTTATCGATCTATGGAATATGTATTTCTCGTCACAGAATAGAATAGGTAAACTTTTGTACTATGGGGATAGTAGATTGATAGTACAATAACATAGGCTAGGGCTTTTGCTGTTCATTAGGCCTTGTTGGCTGACTTAAATGTTATGTGGACAGTACTTCCAATATCTTCAATATGCGCCTTGGAATTGGAGAATGAGCCCAATGTGTCTGTCTTCACTTGTAACCTGTGATAAAGACTCAATCACGTGACGGGCATCGGCTAATAAGAATTTAGCTATCTGAGAGAGCCTTGTGAGTGAGAAGTGTTTTGAAGCACACAGCCAAAATAAGGGAATTATAATTATTATATTCAGCCCAAGGGCACAACAGCCACTGGCGGCAAAATGCATGGATTTTTTTAGGGGGCATAATGGCCACACAAATTCGAGGCATTATCAAGTGCTTGTCAAATTGTGAATAAGAGACTGATGAAGTGTGTACAGCCTGCTCAAAAAACAAAGCAGAGCTTATGCCTTTAAAACAACCTTTTTGTATTGTATCATGCAGCCTTAGAAATTTATTAAAAATGAAAACCAATAGTCAAACGTTTGTATAACAACTATAACAACTAGTTGCATAAAAAACTCTGAAATAAGCATATAGGAGTTCTTGTTTCTTTGTTATCCGCTCAACACAGAATAGCCGCATGTGCGCACTCCCTCAAATTGTTTGGAGAAAATATCCTTTCTATTTTATTCAGCTTTCTTCAATTGTATTCTTCATACTATGAAATAATATAAAATAATGCCACGGAATTCTAAGCAAATCTTGTCTGCTAAATGAAGTAGCGTAGGCCACAGCCTTATGGCATAGCCAGATCAGGACCTAACATAAGGAGAACTCAGTATGCTATTCTGTTCTTCTGAAATAGACTGCATCTTCTTCATATTATGTTTCTAAAATACACAATGGATTTATTGTGATGGTGTAGGCTATATTACATGGATTTATTAGATTTTTTTAAATGTAGATGTTCCAAAAGTCTGCATCAGTGGCTTGTAGGCTATGCGTGGAAGCCAGGAGATGCTAAATGTGTTTATGTTAATTAACGGTCAATTGCCGTGAGACCGGCAGCTGACAAAATGTTATGACCGCAACACCTCTAGTCACAACCACCAAAACCCTCCTTTCTCCCTGCTGTGTTCAGGACAGTAAGTATGTTGTGTGTGTCTCTCCAGCCCTGGAATCCAGCCACCGTGGTCTCAACCATAAGACTCTGTGCATGAACAGCCAACAGCACCTCAGTGATGGTACCCCGGTCAAACACTATGACGTACACAACCTGTATGGATGGTCTCACACCAAACCCACATACGAGTGAGTATAGACACATCATTAATAGTGACCAATGCAACATTTTCCACATCAGTAAACTTTGTATCTAGCCATGTCACTCAGTATCTAGTCACTCTGTATCTAGTCACTCTGTAGCTAGTTAAGTAACTCTGTATCTAGTCACTCTGTATCTAGTCACTATGTATCTATTCAATTGGTATCTAGTCACTCTGTATCTAGTCACTAGTCACTCTATATCAAGTCACTCTGTATCTAGTCACTCTGTAGCTAGTTAAGTAACTCTGCATCTAGTCACTCTGTATCTCGTCAATCTTTATGTAGTCACTATGAATCTAGTCACTCTATATCTAGTCTCTCTGTATCTAGTCACTCTCTATCTAGTCATACTCCTATGTTGTGAACTAGGCATATAGTCATACTCCTATATAGTGAACAATGTATATAGTCATACTCCTAAATAGTGAACTAGGCATATAGTCATAGTCCTATATAGTGAACAAGGTATATAGTCATACTCCTATATAGTGAACTAGGTATATAGTTATACTCTTAAATAGTGAACTAGGCATATAGTCAACTAGGTATATCGTCATACTCCTAAATAGTGAACAAGGCATATAGTCATACTCATATATAGTGAACTAGGTATATAGTCATACTTCTATATAGTGAACAAAGTATAGTCATACTCCTAAATAGTGAAATAGGCATATAGTCATACTCCTATATTGTGAACAAGGTATATAGTATTACTCCTATATAGTGTACTAGGTATAAAGTCATGCTCCTATATAGTGAACTAGGTACATAGTCATACTCCTAGGTAGTGAACTAGGCTTATAGTCATACTCCTACATAGTGAACTTGGTATATAGTCGTACTCCTCTATAGTGTACTAGGTATATTTTCATACTCCTATATAGTGAACAAGGTATATAGTCATACTCCTATATAGTCAACTTGGTTTATGGTCACACTCCTATATAGTGAACTAGGTATATAGTCATACTCCTATATAATGAACTAGGTATATAGTCATACTCCTATATAGTTAACTAGGTTTATAGTCATTTTCCTATGTAGTGTACTAGGTATATAGTCATACTCCTATATAGTTAACTAGGTTTATAGTCACATTCCTAAAAGGTGAACTAGGCATATAGTCATACTCCTATATAGTGAACTAGGTATATAGTGAAAAGGCATATAGTCATACTCCTATATAGTGAACTAGGTTTATAGTCACACTCCTTTATAGTGAACTAGGTATATAGTCATACTCCTATGTAGTGAACAAGGCTTATAGTCATACTCCTATATAGTGAACTAGGCATATAATCATACTCTTATTTAGTGAACTAGGTATATAGTCATACTTTTATATAGTGAACTAGTCATATAGGCATACTCCTATATAGTGTGCTAGGTTCATAGTCATACTCCTATGTAGTGAACAAGGTATATAGTCATACTCCTATATATTGAACTAGGTATATAGTCATACTCCTATGTTGTGAACTAGGCTTATATTCATGCTCCTATATTGTGAACTAGGCATATAATCATACTCTTGTTTTGTGAACTAGGTATATAGTCATACACCTAAATAGTGAACTAGGCATATAATCATACTCCTATATAGTGAACTAGGTATATAGTCATACTCCTAAATAGTGAACTAGGCATATAGTCATACCCCTACATCGTGAACTAGGCTCATAGTCATACTCTTATAGAGTGAACTAGGCATATAATCATACTCTTATTTAGTGACCTAGGTATATAGTCATACTCTTAAATAGTGAACTAGGTATATAGTCATACTCCTATATAGCGAACTAGGCATATAGTAATACTCATATTTAATGAACAAGGTATATAGTCATACTCTTATGTAGTGAAATAGGTATATAGTCATACTCCTAAATAGTGTACTAGGTATATAGTCTTACTTAAATGTAGTGAACTAGGCATATAGTCATACTCATATATAGTGAACTAGGTATATAGTCATACTCCTAAATAGTGAACTAGGCATATAGTCTTAGTCCTATATAGTGAACAAGGTATATAGTCATACTCCTATAAAGTGAACTAGGTATATAGTCATACTCCTAAATAGTGAACTATGCATATAGTCTTAGTCATATATAGTGAACTAGGTATATAGTCATACTCCTAT
>QNTS01013234.1:0-10958 GCA_003317085.1 Hucho hucho
TGCAGACTCTCGACACTGCAGACTCTCGACACTGCAGACTCTCGACACTGCAGACTCTCAACACTGCAGACTCTCATCACTGCACAGACCCATATAGAAGTGGCTAGGGGTTAAGGGTTTAAGATCCAATGGTTGCCCCCACTCCTCTACTTTCTGACAGGCAGGACCCAGTCCCTTGTACAGTCCCTCTCCCCAGTAACTAGCTTTACTGTCCTGCCGTTCACACCTCTGGCTGGCGTCTAAGGTCTTTCAATGGCCTGCCTGGGAGCCTATTGTCCCATCAGGCAGTCTGTTGGCCTCCAGGCAGATGTATGTACTGGTAATAATAATCAGGCGGGTAACAGAACACATTCCACTGTTTGAAGGGAGGCATTTCAGTTCAATTATAAACACATCTTCTCATGCTAAGGCTAGCTGCTAGAACCAGCCCTCCTGAGACCTATTTCAGACTCCACTCAGTCCAACCGATATGATGACGAGCTGAATTGTGGCGGAAAAGTCCTTTCAGAATGTAGGCCTGGCTATATTCCACATGTGGTGTGTTTGTGTGATGTGATAATCTAATGAAATGTTATTGCTATGTTGATCTGATGGGAGACACAAGACAAGTTTAACCATTGGTGATTCAATAAAGTTAACTGAATTTGCGAACAGGAAATGTGGATAAAACAAACAGACAACATCAGTAATAACATACATGCAACTATGTCTAATGATAAAATGACCAATGACGTAGGCCTATATCTGTACCCTAAGATAGGTGTGAGTGAAGTAATGAACCCTGTATATAAGTCAAACCAAAGAAAAGCCCATTGGCTATTTAATTAGCAAATAGGAGCAAATGTTTCTTGGAGAAATAGTACCAACATGAATCATATGGTTAATGGTAATCATAGTTGGCGTATGAGGTAGACCTTCCATTACCAACACAGGTGTTTAAAGCCAATTATATAATTATCAATTTCCATCCACAAGACAGACTTGGGGAAAGCCCAGATTTGATATATGGCGGGTGGCCTGTGTAAATAGAGGCTCATGTGAACGCAAACAGCTTGTGCTAGCGCATCCTTGTAACCGAATCTCCCCTTCCATAGAGCCAGAGACAGACAGCTAGATTGCTCTCGACAAGAGACAACCACCTCCAAGGAACATGACTGCGGCAGAAAAGCTGTGCTCGCTGCACCCTGCGCGCCGCATGCGCCTATTCGTTTACAGCCACCGTCCAACGCGCCGCACGTCCTTATCCGTTTACAGCCACAGCTGTGGCACCCTGAGTGCCATAAAGCCAGCCTATTACGGGTGACAACTGCCTAATAGAATCCGTGAAAATAAATACCGCGGTGAAAGTCCACCTTCTATGTCACGTGTACACTACAGAGTCAGACAAGTCTTATCTCGCGCTGGTGTTTTCTTTATCAGTTCCCAAGTAGGATGCACCACTTTCTGTTCCAGAAAACCTGGCCTTCCCTCCTCCCTCCCTTCTCCCTGGCCTCGACTACAAATCCGGGAACATTTCCTCCACAAGACCCTGCCTAAACACGCTCCCGTGTCGTTGTTGTTTGTTTGTTTTCAATGAGCTAATTAAAAAGACCCAAATTACTACATATAATCCCCGCCAAATGTCTCCGGGCCGGGCAGCGGGCCACAGAGCCTTTTACGCGCTAGGCGCCGAGAGCAGCTTGACCAGTCCATTCATTTCATAGCATCAGTTGTTGGAGAAGCATGCTGACTGGCTGCTGAGATCCCAAGGCAAGTCTGATACGGAGAGCACCACAGGCTCCAGCAACTCCCACTCAGTGAAACAAGAGAATAACTAAAACATGCATTTGCTGGTGTTGAATCGGTAACACTATCCAATCGGGTATGCCCAAATAATGCCAGCTGCGTCTGTGCGACCTTCATGGATTCGGTATCATCGTTCTAAGTTTTATGACACCGTTCTAAGTGACTTATAAATACAAGTAAACATTTTGTTCGAGCAAAGTTCAGTGGAATTGAATCACAGTTCGTGTGCGTAAAAGTACCAAGAGACACAATTTACCTACGGGGGAGTCTATCTCGGAGTCCAATAGCCGCTGGAGGTCGCTAATGCTGTGGATTTCGCTTTGGGACAGTCTCTCTATCAACTCCTGCGGGACTTCCTACACACACACACACACACACACACACACAAAATCAAGACAAAACGATTACAATGAAGATTAAAGACACACATGGACTGTAAAAGAACGCATACATTGCGTCATTATCTATTATTGTCTTATTAATTCAGGTCAATGGAGAGGAAAAATGACGCAACGGTGTGCCCATTACAGCATGCATGTTCGGCTCTCTTGAGTCTTGTCCGCAGGCCGTCCGCTACACTTGTGACTTGTTGCGGATACTAGGTTTCTCTCTCAAGCTGGTAAGAGTGTTCCGCCTCACAGCGACAGAGCCTAGGCTATTTATATATCCCAAGTGCGGTTCCCATGAAAGCGTTTGGCTGGCTCAACCATAACGTTGTCACAGTTGGCTCACGCATAAACAGATTTGGAACGAGTGCCAAAATAAGTCAAATATGTTTCTTGGTGCAGTTACAATGCTTGTTTCTAAAAGCGTTCTATGCAATGCGTTCATATGGCAAGTGGGGTGGTGCTGATATTGCAAAACATTTGTGTCTTAGGGCTACACGTTTGCTTCTTGTTTGTTCGGGTTTTTTTTTGCCGATTAAATAGCTAAATATTCCAATAGGCTTGGATGACTTAATATGCACAAAGTCAGCACAAAATGGTTGAGGAACAACATTTTAAATATAAATAAACTTAGGCCTAATGTGTTGGCAAAATCAAAATAACGTGTATTCAAAATAGCCTAGGCCTATGCACTTTGTAACAAGTACCTTATTACTAAATTGTTAAGTCTATAAATAGTTGTGTCCCACTGCTTATAAAACAACATGCAACAATGTCGACTGCTGTGCAGCAAAGCCCCTTCTCCAGAACAAATGCGCGCTTAGGACAGCACCGGGACCCCGAAGTCCCTAGACTCCCCTCTACCCATTCGCCCCCACACTCAACCCCCTCAACCCGCAAAACGACCCCCCGCGCAAGCCAGTGTGTGACAGCGAGAGAGAGAGGCATGCACTGCGCCTGACTGTAGCCTGCCACCATGGCAAGTCTTATTAAAACTCGTAGAAAGTGGTTGCGAAAAGCCTTTAAGTCTTTCATACCTCAGCAACAGCATTCAGCAGGTACGACGTACAGAGCAGGAAGTAGCAAAGTACGGGTCTCATCTCCCTTTAATTCCGATTTCCCCCAAAACAAGAAAACGTCTCCTGCTGTAGGAGCCGCAAAATCGCTCCTGCCCGCGGATTATCAATAACCATCCCTTGGGGAGAGGGACGTGTGAGTTGTCCCGTTCAGTCGCCCGCGGTACAACTCCTAAACACTTGTTTGAGGAACTCTGCGGATATCTGAAGTGTTTTGAAGTAGAGTAGTTGACTGCAATGTAATTCACATTCGTGCGCGTCCGCCACTCCGAGCCCTCTCTCCGTGACAGAAGTAGAGCAGACAAAAGGACATGGCTGGCTCCTTAGACCAGTTGAGCAGTAAGGCAATCCCAACAGAAGACCTTGACAATCATTGCACTTGTTATCGACCCCCAAGAACGAATAACTTGTTTAGTCTTCTTCAGAGGTTGGAAAACATGTGTAACAGTTTCCCTTGTTCTCAGATATTTCGAGTTCTATACCCCAAAATTATTATTTATACGATGAACATGAAAAACCATGACATTAAAATATTTCAACAACAAAAAGTGCGTCTTTTTTAAACGGTACAATCCCAGGTTTAAGTCCTGTAATGAAAACCAAAAATAGAGCAGCGGAAATAGCTCTGTAAAAAGTTGTCCGTGTGTTCTATCCAGTGAGTGCTTAGCTTGCAGTGGGGAACAGAGAGCTCGACAGGTCCGTCTCTGTCTTGGACAGCTGTGTTGGAGTGAATAAAGTCTCGAGCGTACCGGAGCCGCTGAATATAGTGAGCTCGAGCTGTGGGAGTTGGGTGAGCCGCGTGCCCGATGCGCCTCCCCTCGCGCTCCGGTGGTGCTCTCCCATCAATTCACCAGGCCAGGGAGCTGGTTGGTTGGCGGATGATTTAAGAATATATCCTCCTCCACCTCCAACCACAACCCATGACGTCACCTACAAAAAAACACGCATAGGCTATTGATTTAGCTACATATTAACACACTACATCTACAATAAAGAATTTAACATATCAACAAGATATATATTTAATGATGATGAAGATGATAAATCCCATGCCTTTGACCATCACCAATCTTCCTTATGATACACAGAGAGTAACCAACTGTTACAACACCTCTTAACAGTGGCATGCATGAATGATCCATTTAACAAACTTTTATCCAAGCCTATGTCACTCAAATCATCAAACCATATGATATCTGTCACATGCTTAGTAAACAACAGGTGTAGACTTAATAATAATAATAATAATGTCCATTATTGAGAGTAAGACCATCAGTGTAAAGGCCCAGTGCAATCACAAATGTGATTTCCTGTGTTTTATATGTATTTCCACACTATGAGGTTGGAATAATACTGTGAAATTGTGAAAATGACAATTATGCACTTTTAGTGTAAGAGCTGTTTGAAATTTCACCCTATTTTGGTGGTATGGAGTTTTGGCCTGCCTGGTGACATCACCAGGTGATAAATTAGTTAATAGACCAATAAGAAAGAGAGTTCCAAACCTTTTTGCCAATAACAGGTCATTTTCAGTTTTCCCCTCCCCACTCAGACCACTCCCAGACAGTCCTAGCTAAATTCTTGCTTGAGGGGGGGCATTTTAATTGAAAACAATCACAGTAAGGTACTTAATTGTTACCAATAAATAATTTTATATTGAGATAAAAATGGCTGCATTGGACTTTTAAACAAGAGGAGGAACCCACAACCCACTGTCTGACTGACTGGTCTAAACTTGCTCAGATGAAGTCACCATTCAACTCTAGAGTCAAGGGGTTTATTTGGGAGGTCCTTGTTGGAAAAGTCCTTGGGGGCATGGTTAAAGTCCAGGAAGTACAGGACTGGACACACCACCGCTGGCCACAGGTGTGGCCTCGGCCTCAATGCTTTTATCAGAGAACAACTTACCTATAGCCTGAAATACAAAGTGAATATCACTCAGTTTCCCCATGGTTTCACTTCACAAGTTAAATAAACAGGGGGACCCTTATGATCACAACTTCTTTCCAGCCTGAAATCCAAACTAAATATCTTTCTTGTTTCACATCACTGACTCAAGTGAAATAGTGGCCCCCAATTTCACTATAGATTGCATCGCAGCAAAAGGCTTTTGATATCAGAGCAACCTTCCGAGCCTGGAATATAAACCTAATATTGCAACCTAATATTTCACCTGAATAAGTGAAGAGAAAACAGAGATATGGAAATATGGAAAAGTTAAACAGAGGGAAAAAATAGAAATTGAGAAAAAGGGACAATATTCCGTTTGGATTCCAGACTACAACCTTCCTGCATACATACTATTTGACCTGTAGTCATTAAAATCTAGGTTACTACAGTAACATAGTTATTTCTCTGCCGTGTGCAGAACTTTCCCCCATAATATTTGTCATGACAGTGGTTGCTCATGCCCCCATAGCTTTCTATTGCATAAGTTAGGCCCAGAGAGATGGAGAGATGATGGGTCCTGGTACATGACTAATGACTGATGAGCAGGTTCCTTATATAGCCCCCATGTGGTCGCCAACGTCATACACTGTCATCTCTATTACATCACAGGTCAGAATGATTCCTGATGTGCACATTTAGTAACACCTGTCAATCATATGTTTCTCATACACGGGAAGGGTATATACACAGTATGTGTGTCTGTGCATGCACACTCTCTCTCTCTCCCTCTCACACACACGCACACGCGCACGCGCACACACACACACACACACACCCCGAGAGAGTACAGTGAAGAAGAGTGTGTAGAGATGAGAATGCAAGAAAGCTAAAGTGAGATGAGAGGTGGGGACTAGAGGTGGGGAGCAGAGGTGGGGAGTAGAGGTGGAGAGTAGAGGTGGGGAGTAGAGGTGGACACACACACAGCGAGAGTACAATGAAGAAGAGTGTGTAGAGATGAGATGGCAAGAAAGTTCAAGTGAGATGAGTAGTGGGGAGTAGAGGTGGGGAGTAGAGGTGGAGAGTAGATGTGGAGAGTAGAGGTGGAGAGTAAAGTGTGGGGAATAGAGGTGTGGAGTAGAGATGGGCAGTAGAGGTGTGGAGTAGAGGTGTGGAGTAGAGGTGTGGAGTAGAGGTGGGCAGTAGAGGTGTGGAGTAGAGATGTGGAGGAGAGGTAGAGATTGGAGGGAAACTGAGAGGTTATAAGAGAAGATAGAGAAGGAGAAGGGAGGAGGAGACGGGGATCATCACATAACAGATTAGGGGAGTAGAAAAATAATAAGGGGGAATGGTGAGATGAGGATAGGAAAGGAGGCGAGGGGAGTAGAAAGAAGTTGGGAGGGGGGGCAGCTGGCAGGTCTCTCCATCTAGCCCCCTTTCTCATTCTCTCTCTCTCTCTCTCTCTCTCTCTCTCTCTCTCTCTCTCTCTCTCTTTCAGTCTCCCCCACGGCTATTAAACAACATGTTTACTGGCAACTGAGGTCTGTGTACCTAACAACATCAACCCCAATAAATAGTTTTATGGAAGCTGGCTGCACAGTAAACCTGTGGCCATAAAGACGTGGCGGAGGAGAAGACATGTTCTCTGAGTAAGGAGATGACTCCTGTTTCTCCCCAGGCCACACATAGCACAGCTCCCAACTGGGAGGAGGGAAGAGGGAGTGGGAATAGGAAAGAATTCCTGGTCCGGAAAGTAGTGGATGTGGTGGATATACAAGTCTGTCTGACCTGGAAGTGTGGAGAAGAGCGGAGAAATATAATTACTATAGAACATCCACCACTTGACTTGAATGGGAATGTCCGTTCTGTCAGTCCGTCCGACCTGTGGATGTGGAGGAGAGCAGACAAATAGAATGACAAGTCAATGTTGCTGAATCAGTGATGGATGGACCTCTTGGCCGTGGTCTATATAACAGTAGGCGTTATAATAAACACACTATCTTGACCAGAAGACAATCTTCCTCTCAGCTCAGTTTATCAAATACTCTCAACCACCTGGAACTGAACCCAAGATTCTCACACTATAGACGTGTCAGAGAAGACACAACTGATAGAGGACAGGAATGCTATGTGTAGACACCCAGCATAATCCCCACAGTCATCACCACACACTAGTTGTATAAATACCACTAAGTTCAACCATCCATGTCTATGTAGTAGACAAGCATTCTCAAAGCAATTGACCCTTGGATATTTTCTGTTATCCGCAGTGCTTTACTGTAGAAATGTCAGGCATTTTACAATGTAGCAACACAGACATTGTGCTGTTTAAACAAAGAAGAATGCAGGCAGAAGAGCAAACATTCCATATCAATTTGTCACATGCGCAGAATACAACAAGTGTAGACCTTACCGTGAAATGCTTACTTACAAGCCCATAACCAACAGTGCAGTTCAAGAAGAGTTAAGAAAATATTTACCAAGTAGACTAAAATAAAAAGTTAAAATAAAAAGTAACACAATAAGAATAACAGTAACAAGGATATATACAGGGGGGACTGGTACCGAGGCAGTGTGCGGGGGTACAGGTTAGTTGAGATAATTTGAACATGTAGGAGGGGGTGAAGTGACTATGCATAGATAATAAACAGAGAGTAGCAGCAGTGTACAAAAGGGAGGGGGGTGTAATGTAAATTGTCTGGTGGCAATTTTATTAATTGTTCAGCAGTCTTATGGCTTGGGGGTAGAAGCTGTTGAGGAGCCTTTTGGTCCTAGACTTGGCGCTCTGGTACCGCTTGCCGTGTGGTAGCAGAGAAAACAGTTTATAACTTCGGTGACTGGAGTCTCTGACAATTTTATGGGCTTTCCTCAGACACCGCCTATTATATAGGTCCTGGATGGCAGGAAGCTTGGCCCCAGTGATGTACTGGGCCATTCGCACTACCCTCTGTAGCGCCTTATGGTCAGATGCCGAGCAGTTGCCATACCAGGCAGTGATGCAACCGGTCAGGATACTCTCGATGGTGCAGCTGTAGAACCTTTTGAGGATCTGGGGACCCATGCCAAATCTTTTCAGTCTCCTGAGGGGGAAAATGTTTTGTTGTGCCCTCTTCACGCCTGTCTTGGTATGTTTGGACCATGATAGTTTGTTGATGATGTGGACACCAAGGAACTTGAAACTCTCAACCTGCTCCACTACAGCCCCATCAATGTTAATGTTAACTGTTCGGCCCATCTTTTCCTGTAGTCCACGATCAGCTCCTTTGTCTTGCTCACATTGAGGGAGAGGTTGTTGTCCTGGCACCACACTGCCAGTTCTCTGATCTCCTCCCTATAGGCCGTCTCATTGTTGTCAGTGATCAGCCCTACCACTGTTGTGTCGTCAGCAAACTTAATGATGGTGCTGGAGTCGTGTTTGGCCCGCAGTCGTGGGTGAACAGGGAATACAGGAGGGGACAAGGTACACACCCCTGAGGGGCCCCAGTGTTAAGGATCAGAGTGGCAGACGTGTTGTTGCCTACTCTTACCACTTGGGGACGGGATCCAGTTGCAGACACTTAACAGTTGGTCCGCGCATGCTTTGAGTACACATCCTGGTAATCTGTCTGGCCTAGCGGCTTTGTGAATGTTGACCTGTTTAAAGGTTTTGTTCACATCGGCTACCGAGAGCGTTATCACACAGTCATCCAGAACAGCTGGTGCTCTCGTGCATGCTTCAGTGTTGCTTGCCTCGAAGCGAGCATAAAAGGCATGTAGCTCGCGCCACTGGGCAGCTCGTGTCTGGATTTCCCTTTGTAGTCCGTAATAGTTTTCAAGCCCTGCCACATCCGACGAGCGTCAGAGCGAGCGTAGTAGGATTCAATCTTAATCCTGTATTGACGCTTTGCTTGTTTGATGGTTCGTCTGAGGGCATAGCGGGATTTCTTATAAGTGTCCGGATTAGTCTCCCGCTCATTGAAAGCGGCAACTCTAGCCTTTAGCTCAATGCGGATGTTTCCTGTAATCCATGGCTTCTGGTTGGGATATGTACATACGTCACTGTGGGGACGACGTCGTCGATGCACTTATTGATGAAGCCTATGACTGAGGTGGTGTACTCCTCAAAGCCATTGCATGAATCCCAGAACATATTCCAGTCTGTGCTAGCAAAACAGTCCTGTTGTGTAGCATCCGCGTCATCTGACCACTTCCGTATTGAGCAAGTCACTGGTACTTCCTGCTTTAGTTTTTGGTTGTAAGCAGGAATCAGGAGGATAGAATTATGGTCAGATTTGCCAAATGGAGGGTGGGGGAGAGCTTTGTATGCATCTCTGTGTGTGGAGTAAAGGTGGTCTAGGATTTTTTTTTCTCTGGTTGCACATGTGACATGCTGGTAAAACTGATTTAAGTTTACCTGCATTAAAGTCCCCGGCCACTAGGAGTGCCGCTTCTGGATGAGCATTTTCTTCTTTGCTTATGGCCTTATAGAGTTGGTTGAGCGGTCTTAGTGCCAGCTTTGATCTGTGGAGGTAAATAGACGGCTACGAATAATATAGATGAGAACTCTCTTGGTAGATAGTGTGGTCCACAGCTTATCATAAGGTACTCTCTCGAGCAATACCTTGAGACTTCTTTAATATTAGACATTCGCGCACCAGCTGTTATTGACAACTAGACACACAGCCCACCCCTCGTCTTACCAGAGGTAGCATCATACGGAGCTGGGGCATGTTCAGTAGGCACCAAACGGAACATAACGTACTGAAGCAGGTATAGGGACTACCTGGAGTTGTCCCAATACTTGCTTGTTTTTGTTTTCCATTGTAAAATGTTTTACTAGGGTGTGCCCTAATGAACACGACCCTGGTGTCTCCCTGCCTACCATTATCTCACTGTGTGAGTCATGAGCTAGACCAGAAGATCACAGTGGTGGGATATACAGTATCTATCTCCTCCTTCCATCTCTCTGGGATAAACCACCCTGAACCAAAGCTCCAACCACCACATCAGTCTGTGTCTATGATGATAAGGCAGATACCATTAGTGGTTATTGTTTTGACATATGAAGACGGCTTTGTGTATAATTTACTGTTAAACACACCACTGTATAATGCTATAGTCCTATTGGACACCATAGGACCACACCTTTGGGATTACTCACTGCTAAGTAGATGATTCAGCGGAGTTTCCCTGAGCAAAGGCACATTCCAGACAGAGGTGTTATACTGTATAAGGAATGGACTTAGAAACAATGTGAGTATACTTGGCTTATTATCATTATGCCATGGTACCCTTAGCACTTCTAAATCTCTCAGCACACACACACCATCCCCCTCTCTCCCTTCCTCACTTTGTCCCTCCATCCCTCCCTCAATCACTCTTCTTGCATTCATTAGTTCACTCACCTGTCTGGCCTGTACTGAATAGGAGCGATGGAACATTAGAGAGGGACAGGAGGTTGGAGTGGTTTACTGTGCCATGCACCCTACCACACACACGCACGCACGCACGCACGCACGCACACACGCACACACACACACACACACACACACACACACACACACACACACACAGACAACACACAAACACCCACACCAGGCAAAGCCAAACGCATGCAGCCAGCCATTTATTTGGACCTTTATGGGTAACTGGTCTCCCATTCTCTCCTAGTTTATTAGGACCTTTATGGGTAACTGGTCTCCCATTCTCTCCTAGTTTATTAGGACCTTTATGGGTAACTGGTCTCCCATTCTCTCCTAGTTTATTAGGACCTTTATGGGTAACTGGTCTCCCATTCTCTCCTAGTTTATTAGGACCTTTATGGGTAACTGGTCTCCCATTCTCT
>QNTS01013240.1:0-24952 GCA_003317085.1 Hucho hucho
GTGTGTGTGTGTGTGTGTGTGTGTGTGTGTGTGTGTGTGTGTGTGTGTGTGTGTGTGTGTGTGTGTGTGTGTGTGTGTGTGTGTGTGTGTGTGTGTGTGCGTGCGTGCGTGCGTGCGTGCGTGTGTGTGTCCAGCGTGCATGCGTGCGTGCGTGGCTGTATGCTCATATATGTGTGAGAGCTCTTGACGGACCAGACGGTAACTCTGCTGAGGTGAGTCTGCTGTGGTTTGACTTCACAGAGATATATGAAACAGACTGTCTACTGTTACATACAGTAAAGTGTCCATGGTCCGTCAGCGCTGTCCTCCACTCCATCTGGGATGTACACAGTGTCCTGTAACAGAGTGTGTCTATATTTGCCTATACTGGGCTGTGTTTATTCTTGGTGTTGTCTGCCTGTTTCTTTGACTGTCTGCTCTGCTCTGCTCTGTGGTGTTCTCTTCACAGTGTGTCTGTGATACAGAGGTCAGTGAGTGCTTGGGGACGAGGTGGGGTGACGTAACACTGCAGCCAATGGGAGGTATTTGTAGCAGAAACAAAAGGACAACAAAGGAGAAAATCGTCTATAATTACATGTTTACCGTATTTCTCTCTGTGTGTCAGTGTTGATGTGACATACACTCACCGGACAGTTTATTGGGTACACCCGTTCACGAAAATGGATCGCTCCTACAGACAGTGAGTCACGTGGCCGTGGATTGATATGTAAAGCAAGCAGACAGGCATCGAGGCATTCAGTTACTGTTCATTTTAACGTTAGAATGGAAAGATTGAGTAATCCGAGCGACATTTCGAACATGGTATGATCGTTGGTGTCAGGCATGCCGGATCCAGTATCTCAGAATCGGCCACCCTCCTGGGCTGATCATACACGACAAGAATGATGCGACAAACAAAAAACATCCAGTCAGAGGCGGTCCTGAGAGAAGTAAGCTCGTTGATGACAGAAGTTGAAGGAGAATGGCAAGAATTGTGCAAGCTAGCAGGTGGGCCACAAACAGATAAATAACGGCGCATTACAACAGTGGTGTGCAGAATGGCATCTCGGAACGCACACCTCATCAATCCTTGTCACAGATTGGCTATTGCAGCAGACGACCACACCGGGTTCCACTCCTATCAGTGAAAAAGAAGAAGAAGCAGCTCCAGTGGGCACGTGATCACCAACACTGGACAATTGAGGAATGGAAAAACATTGCCTGGTCTGACGAATCCTGGTTCCTGTTGCATCATGGTTATGGCAGAGTCAGGATTTGGCGGAAGCTTTGTTACAGGTAAACGTCAAGGAAATGTATTTTTTTCTTCACAGAGAGAGCCCCGGTGTTCACTGTTCAGTAAAGGCCACCTATTTCCCCATTAAAACCACTCTATTTCTCCTCTTTTTGAAAAGCCATGCCTCTGGATTTCCATCTCCGGCCTGTAATGAACACATTGTGAAGCAGATTAAATAATAACGCAGGGAGGATATGCGCTTAGCAGAATGCTTTACATCATTACTTATCTAATAAGCTGTACGAGGCAACTGTCATTAACACTGGCGCTGATGCTAATATTCACCTTCCACCATGCCGAGCGGCGAGCGGCGAAGGTAATCTGCCGTACACTGCCAGTATGCAAATTTAAAACCGTTACTGTCGGGATGCAGCCTAATTCCACATTATTCTCCGGGTAGCTGGGCCAATCAGGTTGACTTTGAAATGGATTGTGGGTGATTAGCCGGGAATGCTGGGAGAATGCCGAGGTGCTCTCCGGTGAACCCGCAGCTGGTGCTTGGAGTCAGTCGAGCACCGATCCAGGTAATTAATTCTTTGACAAGCACCAGTGATTTGGAAAATCAGTAAGAATGGCAGACGCTGATCAAAAGAGAAACACAGGGAGAGATATCTAAACACCAGGCTTTAGAGATGTCAGTCACAAGGGCTGCTCTAAGCTGGCCCAGACCCAAGCCTTGACTACAACTGACAATGGGAAAGGACCAGACTGCAGAATAGCAGTGTATTGATACAAACAACAAACACAGATCTCAACAAAGATTGTGTACGCACTCAATGCAGACACACGCCACATTCATATTACATACACACAAGTCGAGACAGACTATATATACACAAAATATATACAACAGACATACCACAAGCCATAGTCCACACAGACAGGCTGTGCTTGAAACCAACCTCATTTGCAGTACAGCACTTACATATACATAACAAATATTGTCAACCAAACCACGACCAGATCCCACATATAGGCTGTATACGCATGCAAACATATAAAAACATGCACACATACATAACAATACATGCACACATACATAACAATGCATGCACACATACATAACAATGCATGCACACATACATAACAATGTATGCACACATACATAACAATACATGCACACATACATAACAATACATGGACACATACATAACAATGCATGCACACATACATAACAATACATGCACACATACATAACAATGCATGCACACATACATAACAATACATGCACATATACATAACAATACATGCACATATACATAACAATACATGCACACATACATAACAATACATGCACACATACATAACAATACATGCACACATACTTAACAATACATGCACATATACATAACAATACATGCACATATACATAACAATACATGCACACATACATAACAATACATGCACACATATTGCTCATCCTAAAATATTTTTTTGTATAGAGAAAAACATGGAGCGGAAAACAGTAATGAAACATCATCCATACAGCTATTAGCGATACACTGTCCAGAATACAAATTCCCCATGAAGTTAGGTGTTTGCTTTCATCCATCAGCATTCATTATCCGAGCAAATGTATCATTCGAGTGTACCTATCGATCACATATTAAATCTCCTTGTTGTATTCCTCTTCAGCGTGTCGCTCGGTGAGAAAAAGAAGGGTGACTAAATGTCACGGCGACAATATGCACCATTGTCAAAGGTATCTTTATTGATTTATTTTCTGAAAACCTGTCGCCTGACATTTTTGAAAAGGTGTTCCTTTGTGTTACCGTCCCCCATTGTTGAACACAAAGAGCACAGATACTTAGCCATAAGGATTTTTACTCTATAGTCTCCATTTTATAGTCTCTATAAGCATCGATGTAGATTGTGACGTAGCTAAATGTATATCTTGTTCATTTTATTTATCAATCTGCAATGGATTTTTTTGTATTTTTAACATCCATATTTTTCACTACAAGTGGACTAAACCCTGGGGTGCTGGTATCACGTGTGCTGCCAGCTGCTAATCAATGGCTATATACGTCATATGGGATCTCTCGGATGGTAAACGTCCAAACAACTTACCAGAGATGTACAGCGTTCTTCAGACAACTTAGAAATGTCTCCCTGTGGGACTTCCCTTCTCCTTCAGATCCAAATGAAAGAGAACACAGAACACAGAACACAGAACACAGAACACAGAAAAGGATATCAAATCAAAGTGTATATGTCACATGCACAGAATACAACAGGTGTAAACCATCCAGCAAAATGCATACGTACAAGCTCTGCCTCAGCAATGCGGAGTTCATTATGAAAGGAACGGCAAAAGAAAATGGGGTCTTAAAAAATAAAGCACAGAAACAACACTAGGTCAGATAAAATACTACAACATATGAGAAATAAAACACGTAAGAATGTCAACTATGCAGTATATAAGGCCAGTACTAGTACCATATCAATGTGCAGGGATACGGTGGAAGATTAGGTATATGTGAAAAGTGATAAAAAGTGACTGGGCAGCAGGATAAATAATAATAAATAGTAGCAGCATCGTAAATGGGGAGAGTGTGTAAATGTGCAAGTGTGCGTGGCATCAGTATGTTTTTGTGTTTGTTTGTGTGTGTGTGCGTGTGCGTGAGCGTGTGCGCGTGCGTGTGTGTGTGTGTGTGTGCGTGCGTGCGTGTGTGTGTGTGAGACTGACAGTGTAAGTGTGTGTGAGTGCGTGGATAGAGACCTATGAGTGTGCAGATAGAGTCAGTGCCGATAGAGTCAGGACAGATAGAGTCAGTACAGATAGTCAGTGCATATACATGTACAGTAGTCCGTGGTGGGTATCCATTGATTAGCTATTCAGCAGGCTTTATTGTGTGGAGATAAAAGCTGTCTCGGAGGGGTTGGTCCAAGACCTGATGGTCCGCTGCCGTTTGCCAGACATGAGTGGAGAGAACAGTCCATGGCTGGGGTGGCTTAAAGTCCTTGTTCATTTTTCGGGCCTTCCTTAGACACCGCCTGGCATAGATGTCCTCCATGGCTGGGAGCTCGGCCCCGGTGATGTGCTGGTCCGTCCGCACCACCCTCCGTATATGAATGCAAGCAGATGTCTAAAATGAGTGTTGTCACTTTTAAGTTGTATTGCTGCCAAACATGTCAGGCTTAAGAGCAATCCTTAAAGCCCAGCTGAGTTTCTGCGGAAAGCCAGAGGCATAGTGGCGTGCTCAGTTTGTTCAGGTCAGGAGGTGTGGAGTTTTTTTGGCATTGCTTTAAGCAGCTTTCTTGATTAACTGGCCCTCGTCTCCTTTTCTCTTTAGCAATTAGCACAGTTTTGCATTTTTTCTTCTGTATGGCTCCGAGCGTCTTGTTTTAAACAGGCCAGATAAAACCGGCTTGTCGTACCACATTAGATTCCACATTATTCCAACAGAAACAGCCGAGGTCTGTGAACAGCTTCTCAGCTCCTTTTGCTTCCTTGCATTGTTTATCTGTTGCTAGGACTGGAGAATCTAGGCGCTCTTTGTTTTGCACCAAGGGGACCCGGTTCGACCTGGCGCTCGGACTAAGCAGATCTCCTGATCTGTTTGATGACCTTACATTGGACGACTCTGACAGGAACAAGTTAGTAGACATGACATCTCGTATTCGTAATCCAAGACCCTCATCAACTCAGCAGACAAATTGTTATTGTCATCAGAGTGAGAAAGAGGGAGTGAAATAGAAAGATGAGAGAGGAGAGAAAGAGAAAAAGAGAGAAGAGAAGAGAAGAGAAGAGAAGAGAGAGAGAGAGAGAGAGAGAGAGAGAGAGAGAGAGAGAGAGAGAGAGAGAGAGAGAGAGAGAGAGAGAGGTACAACATAAAACACCAAATAATGCATGCAGAGCACAATTAGACCAATACCCGCTAATGACCCAAATCCAGAAAAGAGATGTTAAATTCTACAACCACCCAAAAAGGAAGCAACTCCCATACCTTCCATAACAAAGCGATGAACCTGGAGAAGAGTCCCCTAAGCAAGCTGGCCCTGGAGCTCTGTTCACAAACACAGACAGACCCCACAGAGCACCAGGACAGCAACACAATTAGACCCAACCAAATCATGAGAAAACAAAAAGATAATTACTTACACATTGGAAAGAATTAATAAAAAAACAGAGCAAACTAGAATAATATTTGGCTCTAAACAGAGAGTACACTGGCAGAATACCTGACCACTGTGACTGACCGGACTTTGACCTGATTTTGAAGCTACAGACTCAGTGAGCATAGCCTTGCTATTGAGCAAGGTCACAGTAGACAGACCTGGCGCTCAAGAGAAGATACGCTATGTTCACACTGCCCACAAAATGAGGTGGAAAGAGATACATATTTCCCTCAGATTACACAGACCCACAAAGAATTGGAAAAACCAACCCAATTTTGACAGCAGCAAGATTTATGACCTGTTGCCACAAGAAAAGGACAACCAGTGTAGAACAAACACCATTGCAAATATAACCCATATTTATGTTTATTTATTTTCACTTTTGTACTTTAAATATTTGCACATAATATGACATTTGAAATTTCTTTATTCTTTTGGAACTTTTGTGAGTGTAATGTTTACAGTTAAAAAAAAAATCTATTGTTTATTTCACTTTTGTTTATTATCTATTTCACTTGCTTTGCCAATGTAAACATATGCTTCCCATTCCAATAAAGCCCTTAAATGGAATTGAATTGAGAGAGAGAGAGAGAAATAAATAAAGAAAATGAGTTTAAAATTTGACAGCAATGTCTCAGGAGTGCTAAACGATGTGCTGGAAACTTTGAGTGAAAGCCTTGCACAGCAATAAAGGGATATACGTATGAACAATTGATGGAGCATTTAGTTCAGTGGCTCTGGTATTGGGAGAATCAGGAAATCAAGGAGAATCAGAAAGAGCAGATGTCCCTGATGCCATAAAGGATTCTAGTGTACTAAGCACCACCTATGGTCTATGGTCTATTCTAGACCTGTACACCCAGAGGTGAATCCCCACGCTCCAAGACGCCCTGCCAAGACATACAGTACTCACACAGGCATGCAGGGTCGGTCTCTCTCTCTGTCTCTCTCTCTCTTCTTTCTCTCCTCTCTCCTCCTTCTGCAATGGAGCATAGGTCACTTTACAGAGCTTAGACATTTCTGTAGATTACTTAATACTACTTCTTTACTTTCTCTGATGTGTCTTGGTACACAGTAGTACCAAAACCAACTGCTAATGATGATAACACCACAATTTTCTATCACACCTGTCTGCGCTTTGTAGTGCCAAGAGACTTTCCACACAGAGGTTGTGAATAATTGCACAGACATCAGTCGCTAGGTTTCCATCCAATTGGTGATAGATTTTCAAATTTTGGTATATTCAAAAATCTGCTTAAAAACAATTTATGCATTTTCCCACCAGAGATGTGTTTCCATCAAATTGTTGCAGATAAAAGGCTGTGTGTGATGACATAGCGCACATAAAAATAGCTCCAAAAAGCAATGATGTCACCATTTTTTGAAAGCTTGCTCTTTATTGGACGGCTTACAGGAACATTGGAGACAGAAAAGACTGTTTTGACATTTCTATCAGCATTTTCTTCATTTGTGTGACAGCAAACAACACCTTCCGATGTGGTGATCTCTATTTCCCCGCGATCAGATGACATCTGCATTCAGCAGTGTGTGGGTGTGGGAGTGGGATGACGCTACCGATGCTGCCATTAACCTCTTAGGGATCCAATCCCGTGAGCTGCATTAACCACCACTGCAGAGGTGCTAAACCATCTGATTCCCTTTCAACAAATGTAAATGAAGCCAGGAGCGTGGCTTCTTAGTAACATCCAGCCAGCTCTTTCATTTGCTGCCTGGATTGGCGAGGTGGGGGAGGGGGGTTTGACGGGTGGGGGCAGGGGCAGGGTGCTGCTCACCTCACATCGGAATGGTAATTCACCAGCAGGGTGACAGTCTCCACAACGGAGAAGGGGAGAGCCACACATCCCTGACAGGGACATCAGTTTCACAAAACATTTCCCTCCTCTGCACCTGAAAGCACGGCATAATCACACACAGGGGCGATGCACCATGAAATGAAATAGGGCCCCAGATCCGGAGGAGTGGACACAGTTCTGTGTCTACTGAAATGAGGACCATTTTTTACCAGGAGATGCCCCGTGTCTGGAGTATGAGCACCCAGGTCAGGCAGCTAGGTTGATCATACCGACCCATGTTACTGTTCAATGTAAAGCAGAAACGTCCTGTGTTTTCTGCAAATGCCAAGTGTGGGGATTCAATGTGAATGTCGGTTCTTCTGAGGGACACTGCCAAGACAGGCCATTGGCACACTAATCCTTGGAGGTAAGGTAAATAGGTAAACGTTTCAGCACCATAGAAATACAACTGTACGCTGTCTGCGTTCGCACATGAACTCCACATTTGTGTGGGCATGCTAGAGAATTCTGTTCATGCAGAAGTAGCTGTTGCATATCTAATCCTCCCAGGTCTGTGTATTGTAAGACACATTTGGGCTTGTAGGAGAACAAATGTTGCCAAGCATGATAAGAAATACTGTAGATGATTATTCATTGCTCCCAGCTAAGGTTCGGCCAAAAATAATAATCCCAAACGGATTACTTTTTTCCAAAAGCTGCACAGTATCTACCAGATGCATCAGTGTTCCTCCAAGCAATCAAGAAGTAATTCCCTTTATCGGTTAAGATAAATATTTAGGTTTGGTGCTGCAGGGATACATTCAGTGCATCTTAACTGCACCGTTTAAGCACCTGTCAGGGATTTGGTTCTCATCAAAGATAGGGCATTCTGTCTCTCAGAGTGCAAGCATCAAGCTGTTAAGTTACCAGTGGTGAAAATAGCATGGCACTACCTCACTGGGAGAGATAAACATCCCAGTCTTCAGTGCCTGTCATCCGCCACATGTACTATCAACCCAATCCAGAACAACAGACCATCGCGCTAATGCTGTTTACACTCTATGCAAATGATCAGTTAACATACATCTGAATACAGAAAGGGGAGACATTCCACGCAGAGGACCTTTAATGCATATGCTAATGAGTGATCTCATGGCACGTGTGTAAAATGAAGAGAGGAGAGCAGCATGAAATCAGAATTACAGAGTAATATGGAAATGTGCAGATGTGTGGATATATATTGCTGCTCGTTATGAGAAATGGCCCTTGTTAATATTCAAACATCTTGATAAAAAAAGGACACAAATGAAGGCGGTCCCCGAGGACCGACAGGCCAAAACACACTGTGCAACTGAATCAATTTAAGGGGCATCACATGTATTACACTAAAACAAACAAAGAGCATGCTGGACCACTTAAAGGGGTGCTGAACTTCCTGATTTGGCCTAGTTTTCATCTTGGTCATTAAGAAATGCAGACAGAGGCATCATGCCCATAGGGGGCACAGGGGCACGTGGCCCCTCAGATAAAAAACAAAATAAAATGGTTGTTATTGTTTCTGTAAATATACTAGCCACCTAGTATTTTTCTGAAGTTGGCTTTAGCTAGCCCAGACACAGTGCATTCAGCAAGTATTCAGACCACTTCACCTTTTCCACATTCTGTTACGTTACAACCTTATTCTAAAATGAATTATATAAATAAAAAAATCATCATCAATCTACACACAATACCCCATAATGACAAAGCAAAAACAGGTTTTTAGAAATGTTTGCAATTTGATAAAAAATACAAAACAGAAATACCTTATTTACATTAGTATTCAGATCCTTTGCTATGAGACTCGAAATTGAGCTCAGGTGCATCCTGTTTACATTGATCATCCTTGAGATGTTTCTACAACTTGATTGGAGTCCACCTGTGGTACATTCAATTGATTGGACATGATTTGGAAAGGCACACACATGTCTATATAAGGTCCCACAGTTGATAGTGCATGTCAGAGCAAAAACCTAGCCATGAGGTCAAAGGAATTGTCCGTAGAGCTCCGAGGAAAGAATGTGTCGAGCCACAGATCTGGGGAACGGTACCAAAGCATTTCTGCCGTATTGAAGGTCTCTAAGAACACGGTGGCCTCCATCTTTCTTAAATGGAAGAAGTTTGGAACCACCAAGAATCTTCCTAGAGATGGCTGCCCGGCCAAACTGAGCAATCGAGGGGGGGGGCCTTGGTCAGGGAGATGTCCAAGAACCGATGGTCACTCCAGAGTCCCTCTGTGGAGATAGGAGAACATTCCAGAAGGACAACCATCTCTGCAGCACTCCACCAATAAGGCCATTATGGTAGAGTGGACAGATGGAAACCACTCCTCAGTAAAAGGCACATGACAGCCCCCTTGGAGTTTGCCAAAAGTTACCTGAAGGACTCTCAGACCAAGAGAAACAAGATTCTCTGGTGTGATAAAATCAAGACTGAACTCTTTGGCCTGATGGTCACGTTAGAGTAGCTAGCTTGTCTAACTACAAGTAACTGCCAAAATAAGGTAAACATTGTCATAAAGTGTCTTAATATGGCATTGGGCCACCATAAACTAGAACAACTTCAATGCACCTTGACATAGTGGTCTGGAACTAAAATAATGCTGTCTCAGGCGCCGCTCCAGAATCTCCCATAAGTGTTCAATTGGGTTGAGATCCGGTGACTGAGACCACCGTGGCATTTGGCTTACATTGTTTTCATGATAAAACCATTCAGTGGCCACTTGTGCCCTGTGGATGGGGCATTGTCATCCCATAGCTATGGTAGCCAAAATAATGGCCTGCCCAGCATTTTTATACATGACTCTAAGCATGATGGGATGTTAACTGCTTAATTAACTCAGGAACCATGTGTGGAAGCACTTGCTTTCAATATACTTTGTATCCCTCATTTACTCAAATGTTTCCATTACTTTGGCAGTTACCCGTATCTTAGCTGGCATGCCTGCGGCAAGGTTGGTAAACTTTATGAAAGTGAGCAATAATTAAATGTACTGAATAACACTCACATTCCTTACAATATTTTACCCAGACTTTACAGAGATGCAGATAAACATATTTAGTTTCTTTAAAAAAAGAACCACTTGTCAGGAAGATACAGATACTGTAGCTCAAGAGGTATGCTTAGACATGCAGAAAAATATTTAGATTTTTTACATAGAATTAAGCATAAGGGTTATGGCTCTAGATTGCAGGAAAAAGCTGTTTCAAGTGTTTTGAAAAATGTTAAATTCTCCAATTTCCGAATGGGGGGACTAGCACCCCTCCAGACCACCCCCCAGCCATCCTCAAGTACGTTGTGCCCCCACAGATCTTTGGGGTGCATGACAGCCCTGAATGCAGCAGCCATGACTGAAGACAAATGTCTTGTGGAGGTGGTTTAATGTGAGTGTCTCTTGTGTGTATTGGGACAATATTTTAATGTTGCACATCTTTTAGTTGTCTCATTAAATTCTTTGAATATTTGAATATGGAATTCTACAATTTGAATTTGGTTTGAGGTTTTTAAGTCATTGGAATTTGGAGCTGTTGACAATTAAAAATATTGTCCCATGTATATTGAGTGGTCCTAACTGATGGTCCTAACTAGCCCTATAGGGATATAAAATGTCAAACCAAATTGACCACGGGCATTATGATCGTGTCCTGCGCTTCAAATTGATGATTACTTGGGTGCTGCCAGCTGTGGGAAGGATTGAAATAAACCCAAACCAAGGAATTTTTCTACGGTACCCTTCATTCCATGAAATTCAATTTTTTGTGTGATCTCCCAAATCTCAGTTTTGGACGAGACTGATTTTATGACCAAAATTATCCTATTTACACTTTGTAGTCAATTTTGACACTAGAATAAATGTTTAAGACTCATGACGATGCCACATAGGCCGTTTTCAAAACTGAAGTAACTTTTTAGGTTCAGTCGCTTGTGTATCTTGGGTCACGTCTGTTAATGCACTTAAAACAAAATGGTGGATGGTCATGAAACCCCTTAACACCTGAGGGTCATTTATCAAATTTGTCTGCTGCAGCTGTCCCAACTTTCAAGGACCTCTGTCTTTCTTGACATGCCCTTCATTTAGGCCGTTTTCATGTTTTACCCTACAACAGAAGAGAAGACCTTGAAACAACATAGAAACGTTCTAGCAACATTCCCATTTGAAACTACCATGTATCCTTTTTAACGTTCTATCTGCAGCCTGATCCTGATATCCTATTGTCTCGTCATTGTCTATGTTTGCAGTGGGATTAGGGTCATCACTGCACCTATGTTAATATGGTGAGAGATTTATAAAAAAAAAAAAATATTTCACCTTTATTTAACCAGGTAGGCAAGTTGAGAACAAGTTCTCATTTACAACTGCGACCTGGCCAAGATAAAGCAAAGCAGTTTGACACATACAACAGCACAGAGTTACACATGGAGTAAAACAAACATACAGTCAATAATACAGTAGAAAAACAAATCTATATACAATGTGTGCAAATGAGGTAAGATAAGGAAGGTAAGGCAATAAATAGGCCATGGTGGCAAAGTAATAACAATATAGCAATTAAACACTGGAATGGTAGATGTGCAGTAGATGAATGCGCAAAGTAGAAAAACTGGGCAAGATAAATAAATAAATACAGTAGTGGATGAGGTAGTTGGTTGGGCTATTTACAGATGGGGTATATACAGACAGGTGCAGGGGTCTGTGAGCTGCTCTGACAGCTGGTGCTTAAAGCTGGTGAGGGGGATAAGTGTCTCCAGTTTCAGAGATTTTTGTAGTTTGTTCCAGTCAATGGCAGCAGAGAACTGGAAGGAAAGTCAGCCAAAGGAGGAATTGGCTTTGGGGGTGACCAGTGAGATATACCTGCTGGAGCGCGTGCTACGGGTGGGTGCTGCTATGGTGACCAGTGAGCTGAGATAAGGCGGGGCTTTACCAAGCAAAGACTTGTAGATGACCTGGAGCCAGTGGGTTTGGCGATGAGTGTGAAGCGAGGGCCAGCCAACGAGAGTGTACAGGTCGCAGTGCTGGGTAGTATATGGGGTTTTGGTGACAAAACGGATGGCACTGTGATAGACTGCATCCAATTTGTCGAGTAGAGTATTGGAGGCTATTTTGTAAATGACATCACCGAAGTCAAGGATCGGTAGGATGGTCATTTTTACGAGGGTATGTTTGGCAGCATAAGTGAAAGATGCTTTGTTGCGAAATAGGAAGCCAATTCTAGATTTAATTTTGGATTGGAGATGTTTGATGTGAGTCTGGAAGGAGAGTTTACAGTCTAACCAGACACCTAGGTATTTGTAGTTGTCCACATATTCTAAGTCAGAACCGTCCAGAGTAGTGATGCAGCGATCGGTTGAAGAGCATGCATTTAGTTTTACTTGCATTTAAGAGCAGTTGGAGGCCACGGAAGGAGAGTTGTATGGCATTGAAGCTCGTCTGGAGGGTAGTTAACCTCTCAGGGATCATTGGGGCGCTAGCGACCCACTCCCGACACCACCAGGTAAAATGTAAAGCGCCAAATTCAAAATCCCAAAGTTGAATTATTAAAAATCCACCAATATACAAGTGTTTCATACTCATCAAAAGCTCTGTTTCTTGGCAATATCACAGCGTTGTCAGATTTCAAAAANGTTCCTAAGGATACATTTAAAATGATGTTTGATTGTTCTTGGACAAGTTTATAGGTATAAGTTGAACGAGTTCTAGTCACGTTTCAATGGAGGTGTGGACGCTGTAGTTTCTGATTATAACGCGCAAACCAAATGGAGATTTATGGATAAAATACATGACTTTTTCTAACAAAAGAACCATGGATTGTCTTCGTTGGACACTTAGGAAGACCTCAGCAGAAGTTCTTCAACAGGTAATTGATTTGTTTTTGCTGTGAAATGTGTTATGTGTGTGCCACGCTGGCTAATGAATTCATGGCTATGAGAAAAATATGTTAGGTGCTACCCTCAAACAATCAAATGTTGTGCTTTCACCGTAAAGCCTTTTTGAAATCTGACAACGCTGTGATATTGCCAAGAAACAGAGCTTTTTATGAGTATGGAACACTTGTATATTGGTGGATGTTTAATAATTCAACTTTTGGATTTTGAATTTGGCGCCTCACATTTCACCTGGTAGTGTCGGGAGTGGGGCGCTAGCGCCCCAGTGATCCCTGTTAACTGACTTACCTGGTAAAATAAAAACTCCACACGAAGGATATGTGTCGTGCTGCATGAGGCAAATGGTGGTCACACCAGATACTGACTGGTTTTCTGATCCACGCTCCTACCTTTTTTTTATGTATCTTTGACTAACAGACGAATATCTGTGTTCCCAGTCATATGAATTGCATAGACTACGGCCTAATGAATTTATTTCAAATGACTGATTTCCTTATATGAACCGTAACTCAGTAAAAAAAAAAAAATTGTTGCATGTTGCGTTGATATTTCTGTTCACTGTATTTAGTTTCAGTTTTTGTGTTAGGGACAGAAAGCATGGGTTGGAGGATAGGAGCCATTGGTGTTGTGTAGTGTTTTTATTGGATGTTACTTGCAAAAAGGGGCAGTAATACATGAAGTGATGGGCCAGGTTGGGTTTAAATTATAAAGTCAATCTTAATATTACTTGGATTTCAAAGGAATAGTGCCGAGACTGGTGCAAAAAATATGGTGGAATGAAAGTCTCTCTCAGCCATGTTTACACCAATCCAATGCCCTTTAACTTGGCAGAAGCTGCGGATGCGTAGGTAACCGCCCTGTCCCACCGCCCTGGATACCTTTTCCCCAAAGCGAAAGATCCGAATCACGTTCTGCACATGTGTTTCTTAAGCTCTACTTTACGCACACATTTTTGTAGCTACCCTCCCTTCATATTTCTCACTGTCAATCACGAATGATTATTCTTCCAGTTTTACCGGGTGAAACCTCAATGCAGCATCTGCATACCAACCGTTTGATCTCAATCAGTTTCATTGGGATATGCATTTCAATCTTCTTGAGTTATTCTGTGTTGTTGTGAATGATGTACAGTGAGCAAATTTTAGACCAGATGGTGTTAACAAACTGTAGCATAGCCTACCTGTGTTTAGTGTCAATCAAAGCACATATTTTGCTTAGAGGCACGCGCTGATGAGTTTTGGCCACATGACAGAAAAATGAGACCATTTACACAATCATCCTAGAATAAAAAAATAATAATTAGTGGTATTTTTTGGTCTTACAGTAACGTTATACTATGCTATAATATTTGGTTCTGTTATGTAGAATGCTACCATTATGTAATCTTGCAGACACTGATTCAGCTTTGATCTAACTTTATTAAACGAGCACCTTTCGCCAGAGTAGCCTGTTCTCTTCAAGTAGACCAGAGACTGTGTGTAACGTAGAGAATCCTGCACATGCGCAGAAGCTTTGGGACCTTTAGCTGTCGGGAAGAGGGCTCCAGAAAAGTCGGATTCACTGCCAGAGTTTTAACTTTATTAGTACGTGTAAGAATAATCAAGTAAGCTACCTAGACAATATTTCCCCTGTTAGCTAGTGAACGCTAATGCATAAACTAGGCCTATTTGAAATGTCGCCATCTCCTGGCTGCATTTACCCGCCAGATTAAGTAGCTTGAAAACCCCATTGAAACCCCATTGAAAACTAAACATAATTCATGATGGCTTTTATATTATTTTAGTTCGTTTAGGAGTCAAATATTTTGTTAATTATTAACGGTTTGTTAATTATTTTATTTATTTCGT
Source organism: Hucho hucho (assembly GCA_003317085.1). NCBI lineage: Eukaryota > Metazoa > Chordata > Actinopteri > Salmoniformes > Salmonidae > Hucho > Hucho hucho. Next base: position 14,958 of record QNTS01013240.1, read on the forward strand.
TTTTCATTATTAGAATTTTGTTCTAGTTTCAGTTTTAGTTTACTATAATAACCTTGGTGTGCCCATCCACACACAAAACAGAAATTGGATTTTGGGGGAGTTGAATTCAATCATTAATTGTAAATAGATGGAGGAGAGGAAGACAATGCCAAGGAGTTTGGGTTGGGCAAATTATGATTCAGAGGCAATTTCTCACTTCAAAACAAAGTAGATTTGATGTATTCTGCTGGAAGAACTGTGATCCGTGATATAGGTTTCTGGGTAGTATCATTAGCATCATACACTGAGTGTTCAAAACATTAGGAACACCTTCCAAATATTGAGTTGAACCCCCTTTTGCCCTCAGAACAGCCTCAATTCATTGGGGCATGGACTCTACAAGGTGGCGAAAGCGCTCCACAGGGATGCAGACTCCAATGCTTCCCACAGTTGTGTCAAATTGGCTGGATGTCCTTTGGGTGGTAGACTATTCTTGATACACACGGAAAACTGTTGATACACACGGAAAACTGCCTGGCACCTACTACCATACCCCCTTCAAAGGCACTTAAATCTTTTGTCTTGCCCATTCACCTTCTGAATGGCACATACACAATCCTTGTCTCAATTGTCTCAAGGTTTAAAAATCCTTCTTTATTAACCTGTCTCCCCCCCTTCATCTAAACTGATTGATGTGGATTTAACAGGTGACATCAATACGGGATCATAGCTTTCACCTGCATTCACCTGGTTAGTCTATGTTATGGAAAGAGCAGGTTTTGTAGACTCAGTGTATGTCTGTGCTTTAGATGCGTGTGACTGAATGAAACTGTCCACAATATGATCTTTACTTCCCCAAAGAGCAAGATGCTATGTAGTAGCTCTATCGTTACAGCTTAAGAGACTAGAGACTTGAGAGACTAGTCAAGGATCATATCACCTCCACCCTACCTGATACCCTAGACCCACTCCAATTTGCTTACCGCCCCAATAGGTCCACTGACGATACAATCGCCATCACACTGCCCACTGCCCTATCCCATCTTGACAAGAGGAATACCTATGTAAGAATTCTGTTCATTGACTACAGCTCAGCATTTAACACCATAGTACCCTCCAAACTCGCCATTAAGCTTGAGACCCTGGGTCTCGACCCCGCCCTGTGCAACTGGGTCCTGGACTTTCTGACGGGCCGCCCCCAGGTGGTGAAGGTAGGAAACAACATCTCCACCCCGCTGATCCTCAACACTGGGGCCCCACAAGGGTGCGTTCTCAGCCCTCTCCTGTACTCCCTGTTCACCCATGACTGCGTGGCCATGCACGCTTCCAACTCAATCATCAAGTTTGCAGACGACACTACAGTGGTAGGCCTGATTACCAACAACGATGAGATGGCCTACAGGGAGGAGGTGAGGGCCCTCAGAGTGTGTTGTCAGGAAAATAACCTCTCACTCAACGTCAACAAAACAAAGGAGATGATCGTGGACTACAGGAAACAGCAGAGGGAGCACCCCCCGATCCACATCGACGGGACAGTAGTGGAGGTGGAAAGTTTTAAGTTCCTCGGCGTACACATCCCGGACAAACTGAAATGGTCCACCCACACAGACAGTGTGGTGAAGAAGGCACAACAGCGCCTCTTCAACCTCAGGAGGCTGAAGAAATTTGGCTTGTCATCTATAACACTCACAAACTTTTACAGATGCACAATCGAGAGCATCCTGTCGGGCTGTATCACCGCCTGGTACGGCAATTCCACCGCCCTCAATTGCAAGGCGCTCCAGAGGGTAGTGAGGTCTGCACAACGCATCACCGGGGGCAAACTACCTGCCCTCCATGACACCTACAGTACCCGATGTCACAGGAAGGCCAAAAAGATCATCAAGGACAACAACCACCCGAGCCACTGCCTGTTCACCCCGCTGTCATCCAGAAGGCGAGGTCAGTACAGGTGCATCAAAGCTGGGACCGAGAGACTGAAAGACAGCTTCTATCTCAAGGCCATCAGACAGCCATCACTAACATAGAGAGGCTGCTGCCAACATGCAGACTCAAATCTCTGGCCACTTAAATAAATTGCCCTACTAAAGGTATCACTAGTCACTTTAAATAACGCCACTTTATATAATGTTTACATATCCTACATTACTCATCTCATATGAATATACTGTATTCTATACCTACTACTGCATCTTGCCTATGCCGCACGCCATCGCTCATCCATATATTTATATGTACATATTCTATTCATCCCTTTACATTTGTGTGTATTTGTGTGTATAAGGTAGTTGATGTGAATTTGTTAGATTACTGTTAGATATTACTGCATAGTCGGAAATAGAAGCACAAGCATTTCGCTACACTCACATTAACATCTGTGTATGTGACCAATACAATTTGATTTGATTTGATTAAGTGAAACATTCCAAATTTAACATGACATACTAAAACTCCCCTTAGCCTTCAAGTAAAACAACTCCATACTGAGAAAAAATCTAACCGCCATTCAAAACTGAACTGAAGTATTGCCACTGAGAAGCGTTCGGAATCAATAGTTGGCCAGAAGACATCATGAATGCTTTCCATTAGTTTTCACCTATGAATTTGGATTTATTACAAAGACTCTCCAGTGTCCACATTTCAGAAATGCCCTGGAAGCAGATTTTTTGAGTCAGTAGGAGTCTCCATCTGTAAAATGGTGTTGGAGAGCAAAATTTCAGCCCAATATTTGCAGTCCATTCCATGATGTGGTGTAATTTAAATGAGATTCCAGGAAACAGAAGTACTCAAAAGTACTCAAAAGCTCTAGGTCAGAAGTTGTCACAATTCCAATTTCATCAGCTTGCCTTGTGACAAAATAAATGTTGCATGCTATATCTCAGATTGCTTACTAAATAACATAGATCAGGTATTCCCAAACTGGGAAATGCCGTCGGGGGTACGCCAAATAAAAATGTGATTCACGTAAAACAAAAAATAAATAATAATATATATATATATACATATCTTTTTGACATTTGTTTCCATCACATTTTCAAACAGTCCATTTACATTTGGGTGAGATTTTTTTCTCACCTGAGTAGCCTCGTTTCACTGCCAAAAATAAAATTAAACCATCTAGTGTTCAGCGAAATAACAACACAATGTCAAATACAGGTAGCCTAGTCAAATAATTAACATCCAATCACATTAACCGTTACTCTCTCGCGGGAATTCCACTAACGGTCCGTATGTAGCCAAACGTAGCTGCTGCTCATGTTGGTATCTGTACTGATGGCGCAAAAGCCATGACAGGGAGACATAGTGGAGTGGTAACGCTCGTGCAAGCAGTTGCTCCCGATGCCACTTGGGTACACTGCAGTATCCCCTGAGAGGCTCTTGCTGCAAAGGGAATGCCTGACAGCTTGAAAGACATTTTGGACACTACAGTAAAAAAATTTAACTTTGTTAAAGCAAGGCCCCTGAACTCTTGCGTATTTTATGCACTATGCAATGATATGGGCAGCGGCCATGTAACGCTTTCACAACATACAGAAGTGCGCTGGTTATCAAGGGGCAAAGTATTGACAAGTTTTTTTTAATTGAGACGAGTTTAAAGATTTCTTTACTGACCATAATTTGCACTTGTCTGACCGCTTGCATGATGATGAGTTTCTCACACGACTGGCCTATCTGGGTGATGTTTTTTCTCACCTGAATGATCTGAATCTAGGATTACAGGGACTCTCCGCGACTATATTCAATGTGTGGGACAAAATTGAGGCTATGATTAAGAAGTTGGAGCTCTTCTCTGTCTGCATTAAGGACAGAGGTCTTTCCAACATTGTATTATTTTTTGTGTGCAAATGAACTCAAGTTTATGGACAATGTCAAATGTGATAAAGCAAAGCATCTGAGTGAGTTGGGTGCGCAATTACGCAGGAACTTTCCCGATTCAGATGATACAAACAACTGGATTCGTTATCCCTTTCATGTCCTGCCTCCAGTCCACATACCAATATCTGAACAAGAGAGCCTCATTGAAATTGCAACAAGCAGTTCTGTGAAAATGTAATTTAATCAGAAGCCACTGCCAGATTTCTGGACTGGGCTGCGCTCAGAGTGTCCTGCCTTGGCAAATCGCGCAGTTAAGACACTGATGCCCTTTGCAACAACGTACCTATGTGAGAGTGGATTCTCGGCCCTCACCTGCATGAAAACTAAATACAGGCACAGACTGTGTATAGAAAATGATTTAAGACTGAGACTCTCTCCAAAACAACCCAACATTGCAGAGTTATGTGCATCCTTTCAAGCACATCTTTCTCATTAACCTGTGGTGAGTTATTCACAATTTTCGATGAACAAATAAGGTTTTATATGTAAGCTGGTTAAATAAAGAGCAAAATTATTGATTATTATTATATTATTATTTGTGTCCTGGTCCTATAAGAACTCTTTGTCACTTCCCACGAGCCAGGTTGTGACAAAAACTCACACTCATTCTTACGTTTAATAAATGTATCGTATAGTGTGTGTGCGGCAGGCTTACAATGATGGCAAAAAACAACATTTGAGAGTGAGCTGACCCTGGTGCTAAAAGGGGGTACGCAGTTGGAGGTTTAATGTTTGAAGGGGTACGGGACTATAAAAAGTTTGGGAACGACTGCCATAGATGATATACTGTATACATAATAAATATAGAGGATATGTAAGGGAAAATAATGAACAACGTAGAAAGTGTGTTCCACAACGCGCTAGTGGAGTGGGACTGACCTTCCACAGAGTTGCATTATCTTCCAGAGAACGCATAGACCTCTGAGTTTTATAATTAACAAGGTAAGTTGAGTGAGAACACATTCTCATTTACAGCAATGACCTGGGGAGTAGTTACCTGGGAGAGGAATGAGCCATTTGGAAGCTGGGGATAATTAGGTGCCGATGATGGTATGAGGGCCAGACTGGAAATTTTGCCAGGACACCGGTTAACACCCCTACTCTTACGATAAGTGTCAAGGGATCTTTAATTTTTATTTATTTTTATTTCACCTTTATTTAACCAGGTAGGCTAGTTGAGAACAAGTTCTCATTTACAACTGCGACCTGGCCAAGATAAAGCACAGCAGTTCGACACATACAACAACAAAGAGTTACACATGGAATAAACAAACATACAGTCAATAGTACAAACATAAGTCTATATACAGTGAGTGCAAATGAGGTAAGATAAGGGAGGTAGGGCAATAAATAGGCCATGGTGGCGAGGTAATTACAATATAGCAATTAAACACTGGAATGGTAGATGTGCAGAAGTTGAAGGTGCAAGCAGAGATACTGGGGTGCAAAGGAGCAAGATAAATAAATAAATACAGTACGGGGATGAGGTAGTAGGATGGGCTGTTTACAGATGGGCTGTGTGCAGGTGCAGAGATCTGTGAGCTGCTCTGACAGCTGGCGCTTAAAGCTAGTGAGGGAAATATGAGTCTCCAGCTTCAGTGATTTTTGAAGTTCGTTCCAGTCATTGGCAGCAGAGAACTGGAAGGAAAGGCGGCCAAAGGAGGAATTGGCTTTGGGGGTGACCAGTGAGATATACCTGCTGGAGCGCGTGCTACGGGTGGGTGCTGCTATGGTGACCAGTGAGCTGAGATGGCGGGGCTTTACCTAGCAAAGACTTGGAGCCAGTGGGTTTGGCGACGAGTATGAAGCGAGGACCAGCCAACGAGAGCACCTATGTTAGCACATTTTGTAAGGAAAAATACAGTTTTAAAGTCACACACAATGCATAAACCTATTGCAACTGGAGCAGGCCAACACTGCTGGGTGTGCAGGGTTCTGTTTCAGCCCAGCAATAACAAACCTAATTCAACTTATCAAACCTAATGAGTTGATAATTAAGTGTGCTATTGCTGGGCTGGTATAGAAGTCTGCTCACCCAGTAGATCAGGGATCAGTGGAGCAAGGTTGGCCACCTCTGGTATGGAGTTATTTTTTTGTTCAACTGAAATGATGCTTTAGTAATAATAGCCTACTTGTTACTAAGATGTCTAACCTTTACATATGTGTTAGCTTACTTGTACACTTTGAAATATGGAATAGTGTTAATTCTTTGAAGTGAATTAATTGATAACTTGAAACCATTATTCAAGATGAAATAGTGTCAATGTTGATCATCACACTCCTGCAATAAAGAGGGGAATGGAATCTGCCTCTGTCTGTGTTTCTGTGTTGTAGTAAAAAAATATATACATTTTTGTTCAGTTGTAAGCTCTCCACTTAGTTGTATTTGATTGTCACTTTTTTTTCAGGATATCAGCCATGTGAACCCATTTTGCAGCTGATAATGGCATGCAATGCCAGTACAGCCATAGGCCTACTGCAGTGGTTCCCAACTCCAGTCCTTAAGTACCCCCGACAGCTCACCTTTTTATTGTAGCCCTGGACAAACATACCTGATTCAACTCATTGAGGGCCTAATAATTAGTTGTGCTTGTCCGGCGAGCTTGTCCGGAGCTACAAAAAAATGTGCACTGATGGGGATATTCTAGGACCGGGGTTGTGAACCACTGGCCTACAGTATAATGGCATTTGCCTTATGGGCATTTGCAACTCACCCTTTGAAATTGTGCATATTGTTAACATATTGTTGAGCTATATGGTCTCAATTTAAAAACGATAACAAGTGGACAAAGCTAATCATTATACTAGATTTTGTACATGCCTTGTGCTGACACTAAATTGTTTAATGCAAATCCAACCCTTGTATTCTAGACAGTGAAATGTCTGGAAACAGGATGATGGGATCCTTAGCTTAAAACATACATACAACCACTACTACCAAGTTCATTGACAGATATTTTTCTCCCAGGTCTGAATGGCACTTGGAGATGCCGCTGTGATGATGAAGATGGTTTTCCTAAGCCTACCACCACAATTACATGGTCTATGCTAAACATGTTTAAATTGTAAAATAAGTCATCGTTAGGCTCTAAGATATACATTTTATTCAATGGGGCAAGGCAAAAAAGAAATGACACACAAAACACTTTTAATTTCACCCATACAACAATATAGCCTATGACTGAAGTATAGTCTGTTTACAATATCATAAACAATAGTATTTGACATGTTTTTCCAAATTACATTTTATATATTCATACGATATAAGGGGGTACCTTTGTCATGACAACAAGGTGAAAGTGCTCTCTACTCAAACGGCACAACAGAATCATTCAGATTGACCAAAGCACAGCATACATATGTCAAACATCTTGTATAACTGAGGGATGTCTCCTTTCATATCTGGAAAAGGACAACATAGTAAAGGAGAAACTGATGCTGATGCAGCATTGCTCATCTTCACAGTGGGTATCCAGTCGACATGGGTGTCTCGATAGAGGTCAGCTGGTGAACCTCCATGTACAGTACATAAACAAACGAAAAGCCCACCTGATGTTATAATATCACTTCTTCAGCTCACCGCAGGGCTCTTGATTGCTTGGTTGAGTTTACTTCATTCAGGTGTTTTAGTGTCATATCAAGATTACATCTATTGTTGGTCTGTAACAACCAACAGTCAACACAATCTGCCCATCACATTAGGAATAGTAAGCTTGCATTGGTCTGCAAATGCGATGATAGATGCATGCAGTCCTTTGTTATAAAGTCGCATTTCTATGGTGAGAAATCGCTTCCCCAAAACTTGAATGTCACGCGCCGCCTAAGTACGGGACATGGTAATAGCTAGACTACAAGCTATCTAGCTAGCTAATGTTGGCTAACTTAGTCTTGTTGTTAACACCTGGTTAGCATAATAGCTAAGCTAAACTGGAAACCAGTTGGTTCAGGTCTTGACGTGAGAAAAGGCTTCTTCACTTTTCTGACCGTTCTTGAGTCTTATCTCCTTGGTGTTTCATGATTGTGGGTAATCTGTAAAAAAAAATGTAAAATCCTGTTGTCTTTCCTGCCTTGTCTTTCCTGCCTTGCCAAATACTGCACAGAAATTGACCGTGGTGATGAATCAACTAGTTTTAGGCACCCTTTTCACGTAGCTTGGGGTAGCCACTCAGTTGTTGTTGTTGAAAGAATTGATGCGGTGATCTTCCAACATGGCCGCCAGGAGGCATCACACGTCGACTGGCAACCCTCTATAGCCATTGAATTCTACCATGCTGATATACTGTGCATTAAAGGGAAATAATGGACACTCTAGAATGCCCTTCAAGCCTATCAGATACTAATATTCAACAATGTCATGGTATAAATCAATACACCAGTAAAAAATCAGGAAACTAACGATAATGCCCTACTTATTTTAATAAAATATAGCACGTAAATCATAAAGTCTTTCATCCAATGACTTGAAAGATGTCACCGATCATACTATTTTGATATATGTCACTGTGAACCCCATTTCACCTCATGCAATTTTTGGAGGCCCCCACTCTGACGGACAGTAAATAATACATATTTATTTCATATAACATCTATCAAGAAAACCGTCCTTGTTGAAATGTGAAACCAATTTGCTGTCATCCAGAAAACGGTGCTTCAACTCTCTGAGGTATTATTCAATGAAGTTCTCACACATCCTATTCTTGGAATGCTGCCCATGTGAAGTTGGACAGCCTTAAAAAACACACTTGAATGACATAGAACGACTGCCATTTAACATTTTGCTGAAGGCTAAGGGGGAAAACAATGCAATGACTCTCAGTGAGTGAACTGTGTTGAACCATGTACTGTATAACATAGTGATATACTGTAGGAAACCTGTCATTCTGTTCGAGTGGTTTTATGATGTCTCGGGAGTGGTGGTGTCTGATACTAACTGGGCTATCTGGGTCAGGGTTGCGGGGACAACAGGGTACAAGCTGTCTGCGCTGTGGTCTGACTGTGAGCTGCACTGTTGGACACTCTCTTTCTCTCTGTGTGTGTGTGTGTGTGTGTGTGTGTGTGTGTNAGTCCTACAGAGTTCCAAAGAGGCACTTCCTGATTCTCTCTTCTTCTCTGTTCTAACTCATCTGAACAGCATGAAACCACTTTCTAGAGACAAAGGACATCCAGAGGAAGCGATAGGTACTGCATTCATATGCCCTTTTATGGGCATTTTCATGAGGGAGGGGTTCCAAATGAGGCACTCTGTGAAAACCACTTTCTCCAGGACAGAAATTCCTCGGGGTTTTGCCTGCCATATCCGTTCTGTTTTACTCACAGACAAATGGTTAACAGTTTTACAAAATTCAGAGTGTTTCCTATCCAATGGTACCAAATATGTGCATATCCTATTTTCTGGGCCTGAATGGGAGGCATTTTACTTTGGGCACGCCAGGCTCTCCAAAACGGTCAAGTTGTGAAGTGATCCCTAAGAAGTTAATCCCATCTGTTCTGTGGTGCCTCAGAGGCTGCTTCTCAAATGGAGCCCTATGGGGGGCCCTGGTCAAAAGTGGTTCACTACATGGGGAATGTGGTGCCATTTGGAACACAGCCATACGTTCTATCAAGGTTTTAATTAGGAAAGCAGACGTGACAACCATGATGTTTGCTGTTGCCTCGGGGGGCAGAGATATCTAGTAAGTGGTTTGAAGTGCTAAGTGTGACTGAGCTTAAATCCTCTCTTTCTCTCTCCTCTCTCTCGCTCTCCCCTCTCCCTCTGTGTGTCTCTGTCTCTGTGTGTCTCTGTCCGTCTGTCTGTGTGTTTCTAAATCTTCTGTAGTGGTGTGTAATCATTAACAAAGGCTAAACGTGTGTGTGTGTGCCTGCCTGTGTGTATCTAACGCTTCTGTAGCTGTACACGGTCATAAACGGCTCATCTAGCCAGTGTAAATGATCTGTAGCTCTGCCACTGCCCTGCTGCCAAACCAAGGCGGTTTGTTCGTTGAAAAGAGGCACATTTTCTTGTAATCATTGAAACTGATGTTTGTTACGTGACTGTAAATCAGCAGGATCTGGAGTTTTAATGAAGTGGAGAGAAGGGACGGAAATGAAGGACAATCAACCCTCCACTTCCTGCCTCCTCTCTCTCTCTCTCTCTCTCTCTC
>QNTS01013284.1:5029-24621 GCA_003317085.1 Hucho hucho
ATTACCCCTAACCATCTAGCTAACCCTCCTATTACCCCTAACCATCTACCTATTAAGTTCCAACTGGAACTCAAAATAATTATAACTTCAGCTGTGTGAGTTTAAATGAAGTCATGCAATACAATAAGTGTACACATGTGGTGAATCATAATAACTCAGATAATCATGCATGTATGTAAGACGTGTCTTGAAATTAGAAATATGATGTTGGCTTCCTAGGGGGTCTGTTTATGATTTGATGCCACGATAATAAAAAAACAACACACTCATACATATTGGTTGGTAGGTAAAATTAGGGTAGCAAAGCAACCGGTAGTTTCCCAAAGTTACCAGAATTTTCAGTAGTTTTGGTAATTAACAGAAAATCTATGGCTATCTATCAGAACTTTGGTCATTTATACTTGAATAACTTTAAAAAAAAATGTATTCATATATAGTATTCATTTTATATACAGAGCTGTGAAAAAGTATTTGCCCCTTTCTAATTTTCTCTACTTTTGAAAAAAAAAAATTGTGATATCGAATTGGTAGTTATAGTCTTGTCCCATCGCTGCAACTCCCGTACAGACTCAAGGACATCCCGGCTGGCCAAACCCTCCCCTAATTGTGCCGTGCCTTTTGGGTCTCCCAGTCGCTGGATCGAGCCAGGGTCTGTAGTGATGCCTCTAGTACTGCAATGCAGTGCCTTAGACCACTGCGCCACTCAGGAGGCCCTACTTTTAAATATTTTTAATACAGAATGTTATCAGATCTTCAGCCAAAACCTAACATTAGATAAAGGGAACCTGAGTCAACGAATAACACAACAATTACATACTTATCCAATTTATTTCATAAACAAAGCAACACCCAATGCCCCTGTGTGAAAAAGCAATTGCCCCCTTACACTCAATAACTGGTTGTGCCACCTTCAGTTGCAATGACTCCAACCAAACGCTTCCTGTAGTTGTTGATCAGTCTCTCATGTCTCTGTAGAGGAATTTTGGCCTACTCTTCCATGCAGAACTGCTTTAACTCAGCGACATTTGTGGGTTTTCAAATATGAACTGTTCATTTCAAGTCTTGCTACAACATCTCAATTGGGATAAGGCCTGGACTTTGACTAGGCCCTTCCAAAACTTCAAATTTGTTGCTTTTTAGCCATTTTCATGTAGACTTGACTGTGTGTTTTCGGATGATTGTCTTGTTTCATGACCCAGCTGCGCTTCAGCTGTCACGACTTCCGACGAAGTCGGTTCCTCTCCTTGTTCGGGCGGCGTTCGGCGGTCGACCTCACCGGTCTTCTAGCCATCGCCGATCCACTTTTCATTTTCCATTCGTTTTGTCTTGTTTTCACACACACCTGATTTTCATTTTCATTCATTACTGTTGTCCATTTAACCCTTTGTTCCCCCCATGTCTGTGTGGGGAATTGTTTGTTTTGGCATGTTGGTACGCCGGGTTGTATGTTTTCACCCGTGCTTTGTGCAGCCTGTATTGTGCGGTTATTTTGTAATTTGTGCGGTTGCGTTCTGTATTTTGACATTGCCTAGTAAAGTGCTTAGTCCACTCATCTCTGCTCTCCTGCGCCTGACTCTTTACACCAGCTACACCCACCTTATGACATCAGCTTCAGCTCACAGACAGATGGCCTGACATTCTCCTGTAGAATTCTCTGGTACAGAGTAGAATTCATGGTTCCTTCTATTAAGGCAAGTCGTCCAGGTCCTGAGGAAGCAAGGCATCCCCGAACCATCACACTACCACCACCATGCTGTGGAATAAAGTGTGGAATTCTTACTGTGGAATAAAGTGTTTGGTTTTCGCCAGGCATAATGGGACCCATGCCGTCCAAAAAGTTATACTTTTGACTCATCTGTCCATAGAACAAGATTCTTGATGATCATCCAGGTGCTTCCAGGTACTTTTTCGGCAAACTTCAATCAACCTTTTGGACGAGATGGGTCCCATTATGTCTGTCGTAAACCATTTTATTTTTGTTATTTGTAAACTCAGGTTCCCTTTATCTAAAATCAGGTTTTGGTTGAAGATCTAATAACATTCAGTATCAAAAATATGCAAACATAGAGAAAATCAGAACGAGGGCAAATACTTTTTCACAGCACTGTATCTGTGTCCATATTGTCCATGAGTTTCTTGTAGAAAGAATTGACAAATGAATGACAAAAGTATCTAACGAACAATGGCATTATTTTCAATTAACTGCAACTCTTCCAACTATTGATGTTTTTCACAACTGCCACCAAACATTTACAGCAAAAACATACTGACCTAGTAAAATAAATAAATACATGTGTGTGTAAAAATATATAAAGGATATTTCATGCTGAAACCCTCATATTAAACACCAATGGTATTCAATAAATTTATAGTTGATATTTAGGATAATGTTTTACAGCTTTGTCATTACATTTTTATTTTAAAATCATAATTTCATATATTTCACGTGGCCACACAGTCAGAGATCATTACAGACACCTGTAAAAATCTGAAGAGCCACTAGATGTCTTGTGATAGATTACATGAACTCCTTGAAAGATACCAAAATTCTGGTAGTTTACTGGTAAACTTAGAAAGTTACCAGTAATATACCCTCCCTTTGCAACCGTAGGTATAATAGTACATAGTAATTGCATCAACTTCCTGATTGTTCCCCATCCGCTTAGTACAGGGCATTCCATGTCTTTATGTCTAAATGAGGTGGGCCTTTTAATGGGCAATCTACAGTTTCTACATCCATTAGTGGGCTTATAAATTAATGATATACACTCATCGATTCTTGAAGAATATAACTTATAAATGCCTCATGAGCTTAGTTCAACTACCTAGCCCCATCAGAACCCCCAAAATAAGCTCGTTTTAGTCATTTGATTGATTGTAAACAATGTAATTATAAACAAAGACTGTTTTGCTTCAACATATGGTTAAAACAATCATTTTGATTTCATGGATGGTCAGACCTTTCATCCACAGTCTATGAATTTGAGAATGGTTACATTTCTCCAGCCCCATCTGTCAGCTTTTTACAGCTTCAAAACATGCATCCATAGTCCTGTCTATGAATTTGAGAGTGGTTATCTCTCTAGCCACATCCCTCAGCTATTTAAACAAATCAGTGACCCATTTGATATTGTTTGAACTGCAGATTGCTGCTTTAACATTCCCAGGCAGCACAGAGACAGCCAGAGCAGACAGACATATGGAAGACTGACATATCGAAGAATGACAGTGTCAACATTGCTCTTCAGTCCAGCTGGTCTAGCTTACCCCAGGACAGGACCCTGACTGAGAAGGTTCCAACTGTCTGGCTGACTGAAGGATGGACAGACAACATACTCATGGTTGGCTGGTCTCATCATGGGGGTTAACTACATCCTTATTACTACATCCTGGCTATGCCATAAAGGGGAACTGAATGACAGATTTTTACCTTGTCAGCTCGGGGATTTGATCCAGCAACCTTCCGGTTACTGGCCCAATGCTCTAACCACTAGGCTACCTGCCGCCCCATTAGCAAAACAGAGTAGAACTGATTGCCAAATCTCGTTAAGTAGTTATGACATTACTCTTTCCATGAAATTTGATTCCTGACAAAATCTGATGTGAGACAATGGAAATACAGCACCTTCTCTACTGTATTGTTACATTCAGGGTATTATGTCTTAATAAAGATCCTCTAGGATCACAAATCTCTTGCATTATTTATTTATTTAACTAGGCAAGTCAGTTAAGAACAAATTCTTATTTACAATGACGGCCTACCCCGGCCAAACTTTTGTCAAAAGTGTTGCACCATGTAGGAAATAGGCCCATAGGGCTCTGGTCAAAAGTAGTGCACTATATAGGGAATAAGGTGCCATTTGGGATGCATGCAGCCCAAGAATATCAAATCACCCATAGCAACACACAATACATTTCCACATCACCTCCCCTTGGTTTGGGATCGGTTAATCCTCCCTGCAGACAACGCAGGTGTCTCAGTGTGTGTGTGTGTGTATATGTATTGTGTGTGTGTGTGTGTGTGTGTGTGCCTGTGTTTTTGGAACAGAGACTGAGTGGTTGACTGCTTGACCTGTGTCTCTTCCATCCTCCCCTGTTCCCTCTCTTCAACTCCCCCATCTCATCTCCCTGCTACCTCATCTCATCTCTAGCACATATTACAGTATGGAACATCCCACAGTGATGTGTGTGTCGTCTGAGATCCTAGCTCTACGGGAGGGAACAGCCTGCTCTGGTCTGTAACTCTGATAAATGTTGTGCTTAGGGAGGTTAAGATCCTTGTCTGGCTCAGACATTATTGTAAAAGAGAATGGTGGAATCTCCATAATCTACTTTTTTATTATTGAATATTTAAAACCTACAATATACTTGCAGTGAAGCCGCTCAACAACTACATCACATTAGTCATCTAACAGACTCACATCCAGAGCGACACAGAAGCAACCAGGGTCAACACCATGCTCAAGGGCACGTTGACAGATAAGTCAGTCACAGGCCCAAGCTTCCAACCGCCAGGCCACCAGCCCTTCAAGATCCCCCCCACAGTTCCCCAAGAGCTGCCCCTCAACCATCCAAGACCGCCCCACAGAAAAATAAATAAATAAATAATAATAATAATAATTCCATTACCCACCCCCAAGACCCCCCTCCCAATGCACCAACAACCAACAAAATGAACAAAAGAGAAAGACAAACGAAAACAGAAAACAACAATTCAAAAAACAAAAGGCATAAAGGACAACAAAAATCATAGCAGCAAGGCCAACTGAATATGTTTGAGTGCATGCATTGCACTATTTACGTGTGTGTGTTTGTGTATGTACACGTGTGCATTTGAATGAGAGTGTGTGTATATGCATGTGTACTAACACCTGCACGGCATCAGCCTCAGGCAAACCGGCATTAGCTGTAACAACATTGCTCTTCAGTGTCATTCAAACATACTTTTGTTATGTTTATTTATTTTTTACTTTTATCTTTGAAGTCATTCTATCCCCCGTCCAGCAACTCCACTCCCACATGTCTCAAATTCCACATCCCAACCCTCAGCTTCCCTCAGCCCATCCCACCTATCTCTGCTGGCCACCCTCTTCGGATTTCTATGCACAATATATCTTTCAACTATGCTGTGATGTTTAACATACAATTTCAATCTATCTAATTGAATAGAATCCACAGATTGCGAGTTGAAGATAAATACTTTTACTAAGAGTATTAGTATATTAGTAAATGACTGACCCGGTCTCTCCAAATCTCCCTACAACACTATTTCTAGGGTCAATTTTAGATCAATGTTATGCATTTTCAGCAATTCCTGAACCTGAGACCAGAAACAGGCTACCTGAGGGCAATACCAAAATAAATGGTATTTTCATTCTGTATCTGTAACGTCTGCTTCCAACTCACACCCTCAAACACGTAGATCCCCTGAACACAACTCACTCTCCAGATCCCAATCACCTGAATTCTTATCACCTGTTCACACACCTGTATGTCATTATCACACACTATTTAGTTCAGTTCTTTGCACCCCATCACTGTGAGGTATTGTTTGTTTTGTGAGACACATCTTTCAGAGCGCTGGTTTTCCCGTGATTTACTCCTCCCGTGTATGATAGTTTTGGCCTGCCTCATTAACGACACCTTTTGCCTATTCCCTGCCCTTTTGGACCCCCTGTGTATAACCTTCTGCCTGCCGCTGGACCCAGCTACCTGCCTCCTCCTGTGGTCCTTTGCAATAAACACCTGCTGCCCCCTGCGCTTGAAACCAGATCTCTGTCTCCCCTCATGTTCATTACAGAATACCTCACCAAAAACGACAGATTCAGAGGAGCTGCAGCTACGTCTGGCCCAACAGGAGGAACGAATCGATGAACTCTGCGACCTCCTTCGCCAGTACATTCCTGCTTCACCGATATCAGGTGCCACAGCCTCCTCTCGTTCATCTCCCCTATATCCATGCCTAATAAATACGACGGCTCCCCAGGGAAATGTCAAGGATTTCTAATGCAGTGTAAACTGTACATAGACCATCACCTGCTGACTTTACCTCTGACAAAGACAGGGTGGACTTCGTCATCGGCAAAGCCCTGTGGGCCACTCAAAGTTCTGATATGTCCTCTGAATCACGTTTCCACGCCCTCTTCAAGGAGGTGTTCGACCATTCAGTTTCAGGTCGTCACACAGGGGACCTGTTATGTGAGCTGCGACAGGGCTGTCGCTCCACCACTGAGTATGCCCTTGAGTTCTGTACCATGGCTGCCGGCAGTGGATGGAGTGAACCAGCTCTCCTTATAGTCTACCAGAGGGGTCTTAATCGAGAGTTACAGACCAAACTGGCCTGCAGAGGAGATTTAACGGACCTAAACCAATACATCCGGATGTCCATATCCATTGGCAACCTACTGGTGGACCGCAGACCTATACAGTCGCCCATGGCCTGCGAGTCTTCCACGCCCTTCTCTCGTCCACCACGTTCCAATAGCCCCCCACGAAGGGGTGACCACAATGCCTCCACTTCCACCCGGGTAAGCACCTATACTTTTTTTAACCATATCAAAAGGCAGTTTGGGATCCCGGGTCTTTTTTCTGCTAATAGGGTCACTCAGCTTGTGGAGGGACTAGTGGACTCGGGAGCTGCAGGAAATTTCATTGACGAACAATTGGCACAACAGTTAAGGGTCAAACGAATCCCTGTTAATCCTCCCCTTAGGATCAATGCGCTGGATGGACAACCTCTTGGAACTGGTCTTGTGACTCGCATGACCGAAAGGATCACCCTTCAGATTGGCCTCCTTCACTCGCAGGTCATTGCAAAGATTACCGACCCCTCAATGACCTTACCATCACTCGCAGGTCATTGCAAAGATTACCGACCCCTCAATGACCTTACCATTAAGAATCGCTTCCCTCTTCCTCTGATTCCGGCCGCACTAGAACAAGTTAGACAGGCTACCATCTACTCCAAACTGGACCTACATAGTGCTTACAACCTGGTCCGTATACGAAGTGGAGATGAGTGGAAGACGGCGTTCATCACCGCTAGGGGTCACTACGAATACCTGGTTAGGCCCTACGGTCTCACCAATGCTCCCGCAGTCTTCCAGTCCTTCATGTATGAAGTTTTCCAGGACATGATCAACCAGTTCCTCATCGGGTACATTGACGATATCTTGATCTACTCTCACTCCCTTGCAGAACACGTACAGCCTGTGCAACAGGTCCTCCAACGGCTACAGGACCACCATCTTTATGTCAAGGCTGAGAAGAGCGCCTTTCACGTTACTATGGTAACCTTCCTAGGGCTCGTACTGACACCAGGAGGGGTCAACATGGACAAAGGAAAAGTCACGGCCGTACTTAACTGGCCCAAACCTACCACCGTAAAGGAACTACAACATTTCCAAGGATTCTCCAACTACTACCGCTGGTTCATCCGAAACTGCAGCAGCACAACCGCTCTTCTCTCAGCCTTCACCAGTCAAAACATCCTACCCTTCCTTTTGTTCTGGAGGTGGATGCATCCGAGGTCGGCGTGGGAGCGGTTCTCTCTCAGCGAGTCGGGGCACCTCCCAAATGACACCCATGTGGCTTAAATAAAAAAAACAAGAACATCTTTTCATCTGGTTTGCCTGATATAAGGAATTTGAAATTATTTATACTTTTACTTTTGATATTTAAGTATATTTTTTAAATTACATTTACTTTTAATGCTTAAGTATACAGTGGGGCAAAAAAGTATTTAGTCAGCCACCAATTGTGCAAGTTCTCNCATTTCAAGGTCCTGGAGTGGCCTAGCCAGTCTCCAGATCTCAACCCCATAGAAAATCTTTAGAGGGAGTTGAAAGTCCGTGTTGCCCAGCGACAGCCCCAAAACATCACTGCTCTAGAGGAGATCTGCATGGAGGAATGGGCCAAAATACCAGCAACAGTGTGTGAAAACCTTGTGAAGACTTACAGAAAACGTTTGACCTCTGTCATTGCCAACAAAGGGTATATAACAAAGTATTGAGATAAACTTTTGTTATTGACCAAATACTTATTTTCCACCATAATTTGCAAATAAATTCATAAAAAATCCTACAATGTGATTTTCTGGATTTCTTTTCCTCATTTTGTCTGTCATAGTTGAAGTGTACCTATGATGAAAATTACAGGCCTCTCTCATCTTTTTAAGTGAGAGAACTTGCACAATTGGTGGCTGACTAAATACTTTTTTGCCCCACTGTATATGAGTATAACAGAACTGATATAGCAGGCGAAAACCAGAGGAAAATCCATCCGGATTTGCAGTTATTTTTGTACATGACCTTCTTCTCCAGGCTGCCTATTCATTTCTATTTTAACTAGGACTGAGACTGCAGTACCTATGGCTTCCACTAGATGTCAACAGTCTTTATACAGAGTCTGGAGGCTATAGCACTAAGCAGAACGGATAGGAAGAGGAAGTAGTCAGGGGACCACTTTTGTCAACAACGTTTGACGGGCGCGAGATTGTGAGTGCGCCCCACTTTATTTTCCTTTCCTATTGTTCACGTTATCGTCCGGTTGAAATATTAAAGTAAATATACATAAAAGGATACATTAAAAATGATGTATGATTTGTTTGTAGAAAGTTTATAGGTATAATTTGAACGTGTTCTCTTCACGGTTCAATGGGCGACTCAACGGTGGATTTTCTGATCGTAACGCGCCAACCAAACAGAGATTTATGGATATAATAAATGACTTTTTCTAACAAAAGAACCATTGGATGTCTTCGTTGGACACTTGGGAAGGCCTCAGCAGAAGTTCTTCGAAAGGTAAGTGATATTTTTTTAGCTCTTATATGGGTTTTGTGTGACCCGCGCTGGATATGAATTTATGCTAATGTGGAAAATATATGAGGTGCTATCCTCAAACAATCAAATGTTGTGCTTTCGCTGTAATGCCTTTTTGAAATCTGACAACGCTGTGATATTGCCAAGAAGCAGAGCTTTTGATGACTATGCAACACTTGTATATTGATGAATGTTTAATAATTCAACTTTTGGATTTTGAATTTGGCGCCTTACATTTCACCGGGTAGTGTCGGGAGTGGCCCGCTAGCGCGCCGCTACTCCCACATTGTTTTGAGCCTACAATAGCTCAGTATTTGCATTATTTATTTTATTCCGTCTTTTTTGTTCATCTTTATCAAGGGTGAGAAGAGAAAAGAATGGAGAAGGGTTGGATGAGAAGAGAGCAGAATGGAGAAGGGTTGGATGTGTAGAGAGCAGAATGGAGAAGGGTTGGATGAGAAGAGAAAAGAATGGAGAAGGATTGGCTGAGAAGAGAAAATAATAGAGAAGGGTTGGATGAGAAGAGAGAAGAATGGAGAAGGGTTGGATGAGAAGAGAAAAGAATGGAGAAGGGTTTGATGAGAAGACAAAAGAATGGAGAAGGGTTGGATGTGAAGAGAAAAGAATAGAGAAGGGTTGGATGAGAAGAGAAAACAATGGAGAAGGGTTGGATGAGAAGAGAAAAGAATGGAGAAGGGTTGGATGAAAAGAGAAAAGAACGGAGAAGGGTTGGATGAGAAGAGAGAAGAATGGAGAAGGGTTGGATGAGAAGAGAAAAGAATGGAGAAGGGTTGGATGAGAAGAGAGAAGAATGGAGAATGGTTGGATGAGAAGAGAAAAGAATGGAGAAGGGTTGTATGAGAAGAGAGAAGAATGGAGAAGGGTTCCAAAACGTTTGTCTCCTGCTAAAATAAGAAACCTGAAGCATCTTCCATTCATCTCACTCTGTGGGAGCTGCTGACACCCTGAACCATCTTCCATGAATCTCCTGGCACCCTGAGGCTGGTTGACCTGGTTACACTGCCAGACCTGTCAATTAATAATAATACTGGTCATCTGATCTACTGTACTCTCTTCCTACACAGATAATGTCCATTTTCTTTTTAGATTCATCTTATTGCTTTCCACACAACCACCCAAAAACACAGACACACACACACACGCATTAACACAGACATACACACAAAGGTTGATGACAAACCCCTCCCACTCATCACACACAGTACACAAAATAGTAACAATACCATGACCCCAATCTCTTCTTCTTCTTCTTCATTGGAACTTCAATTAACAAACTGGAAACTGCATTGCCGGAGGCAGCGCTCAGTGTTGTCAGGGACTTTAACAAAAGTAATTTGAGAACCAAGCTCCAAAATTATTACCAACACATCGACTGTCTAAAGAGATGCTCTGCTTTTTTGACACCCCACTCCAAAAAGCAAGTCTTTAATTCCTCAGCGTACACATCTCAGAGAAGCTGAAATTATCTAACCACAGGGACACAGTATTGAAGAAGGCATGACAATGACTCTTCAACCTCAGGATGCTGAAGAAAGTTGGCCTGTCCCAGAGGGACCTTAAAGTGTTCTACAGGAGCACCATCGAGAGCATACTGTCGGGCTGCATCACAGCCTGGTACGGCAACTCCGCCTCCGCGGACCGCAAGGCTCTTCAGAGGGTGATTGGGTGCACCATTGGGTGCACACTGCCTGCCCTACAGGACACCTACAACACCAGGTGTCGCAGGAAAGCCAAGAAGATCATCAGGGACCCTAGCCACCCAAGCCATGCTCTGTTCTCCCCGCTTCAATCACTCAGACGCGGGCAGTACAGGAGCATCATGGCAAAAACTGAAAGACTGGCCAATAGTTTCTACCCTCAGACCATCAGACTGCTGAATAGCCACCACTAGTCAGCTACCTGCTCCCCCCTCCCCCAAGCTACTTTTTCCTGCTGCTCCCCACCCCCTCATTATTGTATTTCACGAGTCCTGCATGTTGGCGCTCGAAGCCTAAGATTGTCACTGTACCCTGTCATTACACCTGCAACTTGTACATGTGACTATTAAACAATCTGAACCTAAAATTCTTCCAACAACTGTACACCCTGCTACATATCAGAGAACCCACTCCCTTATACACAAATAACACCATGACCCTTATTCAGTCCCTGAGAAGAGAGTAATGTCAACTGACACCAGCTCCCTGACACAGCTAGAGGCAGGATACAGGAGACCCCCTGGTGGATATAGAGAAATAGGTTCACTACCAATGTAAATCAACAAGTGGCTTGAATGTAAACTGCCTCAAGTCTCTGGAAAGGTTTACATTACTGTAGTGCCCTTGGTGAGGAGTTTAAAGTGAATGTCCATCTGTAGATGGGTAGTATAGGGAGTGTGTGTGTATTTTATATTTTTATATTTTTGTCATTTAGCAGAAGCTCTTATCCAGATCGACTTACAGGAGCAAATAGGGTTAAGTACCTTACTCAAGGGCACATCGGCAGATTGTGAACCTAGTCAGCTGTGTATGTGTGTCTCTGTGTGTGTGTGTGTGTGTGTGTGACCTGTACAAGCCAGCCAGGTGTATGAAACATGAAACAGTTAAGTCTAGAGAATCAGAGAAGAGCTATTATTAAGTTCTCATGCTATTAAGAAACTTGAAAAATAAATGTTCTGGCAGCTGCAAGGTATTGTGTAAATGTTGAATTTGGGAAAAAGTATATGAACCAAGGCAAAGACAGCCTTTAGATAGCCTTTTTGAGAGGGACCTAAAGAAGATCCTTCTGTGTTTGTCAGTAAATGGCATGCTGTGTTCAATATTAGTTATATAATTTTCCTCTCCAGATGCACACTCAAGCTTCTGCTGCTGTCCTTTTGCAGTCATACTTCTTCCTTCCTTTTTTAGACTTATTTTGCTAAATTGCTGTGGAAAACCGTATTCTTTTTTTATATACCGATTCTCTACATTGCCTGTTCTTTTGGGATTTGGCAGCCTGATCCCAGATCTGTTTGTCAAGCCAAACTTGGTATGATAGCAGGATGGCAAAATAAATTAGATGACAGTAGCAGTATGGAACTCTCTGCGCCCAGAACCAAAAATGAAAAACTGCAGTTTAGCTTCTTGAATGTCTCAACCTTGGTATAATTATCTGACATAGTGTAACTGCCTTTGAGGACAAACATGAGAGAAACATGAGAGTAAAAAAAGAGAATGTGCCAAACGGCCATGAACATAATGGACTGGGGCTCATGGCTGCCAGACTTTGAGTGTTTCATTCCTCTGAGACACATACGTTTGTGTCTGGTTTTCCATGTACTTAAAGGGTGAAAGATAAGTAACCTGTAAGAACCAAAGTGATGTGTTATGTACTCCTGTTCATTTTATAGGGCTATTATAAAATAATGTGCTTCTGCATTCTAGATCAAAGCAGAAACAGCTGCAATTTACATTTACCACAAACATTTTCTTCCCAAAAAAGGTACAACAAAACAGAACATTAGCTACATACCACAGGAGGCTGCTGAGGCGAGGACGGCTCATAATAATGACGGGAACGGAGTGAATGGAATGGTATCAAACACATGGAAACCAGAATGAAATGGTATCAAACACATGGAAACCAGAATGGAATGGTATCAAACACATGGAAACCAGAATGGAATGGTATCAAACACATGAAAACCATTTCATTGATTCCATTCCAGCAATTCCTGAAAGCCCATCCTACCCAATTAAGGTGCCAAAAGCCACCTGTGCTACATACAGTATAATGTTGTTTACTGGCCATGTTTCATGCTTGAAAGTGAAAGCAACATGATTAAGACACTATTTACTGAACTGTTTAAATGTATTTCCAACGGCATACCGTAAGCTATTTACAATAACAATATCCAAACCATCCCATTTACATTTACCGTTCCCTGTAAATTCCCTGTAAATGTTGTGTTTATTAAAAAAAGAAAAAAGATGTAGCCAAGATTGAGTGCGTATAATACGTTTAGGATGCTTGTGAACCTTACAGAACTTACAAACTGTACTTATAAAACATACTTATAAAGATACTTCAGATGAATAAAGCACTGTGTTACCCTGGAGTGTCTTTGCATGGGGCATCAAGTAAAAGCATGAATATGATCACTCGTCATCCCATTACAGCATCTTCACTATGAACTACAGATGGCTATAAAGTCTGAAAACCTCAAAAGATGGGCACTGGTACGTTATTGTCTCACAATAAAACTGAAAACAAAAGAGTTTCAAGAGTAAACTGACTCTAACTCTGCCTCATGCCAAGTAAAGGGTTGAGTGCCATAGATAGGTCAGGTCTTGATTAGGAACAGTCAGTACGCATTGCATTGAGAACAGACTTGGGTTGAAATACAATTAGAAATCTTTCAAATACTTTGTGCATTTGTGTTAGAATGCCTAGAGCGCCAGGTGGGCAGGGTTTGCACTTTCTAGACTTTTCTATCTGTTCTGTTAGGTTCTAAGTTCTGGTACAAATCCAGTCGGACACCAAAGGAAGCTTAGACTAGATTTATTCCACCCAGACTGAATGCTGCAGCTGCAGCTGCATAGCATAACATAACAAACAAGTCATACAGCATATATTTACACCCCTCGACTAGGCGGAGTTCCTCTCCTTGTATGTTAAGATAAACAATCAGTCAGTTTTTGTTGCTGGGCAGAAACTAGGTCTGTTCCTCTTCGTTGTGATTGTCGTGGCCCAGCTTGAGTCCAGAACCTTTGTGGGTGGGTATGTGTGTGTGTGTGTTTGTGTGTCTGCATTCTAATGTAAATACATCTGTACATGTGGATGGGTGTGTTAGTATGTAGTAACGTCTGCGTGTCAGACTCGCAGGCTGCTGAGCGGTGCAGTCAGATGGTGATGTCACTGTGGCCCCTGGGTCTCAGTAATGCTGCTGTAACTCTCCAGACCCTGGCATCCATCCCTCTGTAAAGCCCCACTGTGAGATCACAGCCAATGGGATAAAAGGAAGCTCTCTAGCTAACGAGGCCCGTTGGTCCCCATTAGAGTATGGTGTAAATACACAAGCGTCATCGTCAGGTCCAGACCTGGGTTCATATAGCATTTGCTTTCTTTCAAATGTTTGAATGAGCTTGCCTGTCGCAATGGGAACCAGCTCCTGTAGTCATGACAGGGAGACCCTGATGGCGGCGTTGCCGGGGTGGAACAGACTCAGCCTCCCGTCCAGAGTCCCGGTCAGCAGCTGGGAAAGAGACAGAGAATAAGGATGACATCATCACGCTACCCTTTGACTCATCACATGAGGGTGATTATACACAGAGACTGACTGTATTCCCTTTTCCTGATGACTTAAACTGAGATCTTCCGCTGCTCTACAGTATGTTCGCTACATACTTCAGTCTGAGACTGGCACCGTTGAAGTAGTTTCTGGGGACGTCAAAATTAGGAGTTCTGTACAAAACAAAGTCTTTAGCAATTGGATCATCTGTAACTAAACAGAGTAGCAAAGCCAATTACGAAATGTTCTAAATGCCGCTTTAACCACATGTTTCTGTCTCTGGCCCAATCCATCGGTTTCTGGGACAAATCAGAATGGTTAGAATGTGTTTGCGTTCTAGAAATTGTCAGGGAGGTACTTAGATCGAGACTCATTGCGGAGAAGAAACTAACGTCCGTGGGTGTGGTGTAGCGTTTGGCCGGAGCAAGGAGTTTGGGTAGCCAGGCAAGGAATCCATACCTATCACGCTAAACTCTTTAGGGTGCCTCTCTACATTATCCTATAGTCTGGTCCCAGATCTGTTTGTGCTGTCTTGCTAAGTCCTATAAATATCAACTGGCATGAAAACGACCGCAGCACTTGGCAGTTTTCTCATGACAACGACCATAGGAGCACAAAAGACAGTAGAGAAATATCTGGGACCAGGCTAGTAGGCTATTCCCTCTATCATACTGTTACATTTAACTCAGCATGATCCAAACTTCTAATTGGGGAAAGCCATGCAATATTGCATAACAGCACTGATCTCTATAACAAAGCTAAACTAAGGACTTTGCAGCAGTTAAATCCCCAGGTTTATAATATCCCATAGCAATTCTCAGATTGTCCACACTAACTGTAATCTGCGTCCCAAATGGCACCCTATAACCTACATGCTTAAAAAAAATTGTTATTCGGCTGTCCGCTTAGGATAAACTTTTTTGGTTCCAGATAGAAGCCTTTTTTGTTCCCGGTAGAACTTATTTGGGTTCCATGTAGAACCCTCTGTGGAAACTCAAAAGGGTTCTTTCTACCTGGAACCACAAAGGGTTATTTAAAGGGTTCTCCTTGCGGACAGCCAAAGAACCCTTTTAGGTTCTACATAGTTCCTTTTTTTCTAAGAGTGCCTTCAGAAAGTATTCACACCCCTCGACATTTCCAAATTGTGTTGTGTTACAGCCTGCATTTAAAAGGGATTCAATATAGATTTGGTGTCACTGGCCTACACACAAGTGGAATTATGGTTTAGGACATTTTTACGTATTAATACAAAATGAAAAGCTGAAATGTTATGAGTCAATAAGTATTCTACCTCTGTTATTGCAAGCCTAAATAAGTTCAGGAGTAAAATGTTGCTTAACAAGTCACATAATAAGTTGCATGGACTCTGTATGCAATAATAGTGTTTAACATGATTGTTTAATTACTACCTCATCTTTGTACCCCACACATACAATTATCTGTAAGGTCCCTCAGTGGAGCAGTGAATTTGAAACACAGATTCAAACACAAAGACCTGGGAGGTTTTCCAATGCCTCGCAAAGAAGGGCACCTATTGGTAGATGAATAAAAATGAAAAAAGCAGACATTGAATACCCCTTTTAGTATGGTGAATTTATTAATTACACTTTGGATGGTGTATCATTACAGCGTCACTACAAAGGTACAGGTGTCCTTACTAACTCAGTTTTCAGAGAGGAAGGAAACAGCTCAGTGTCACGACTTCCGCTGAAGTCGGTGCCTCTCCTTGTTCGGGTGGTGTTCGGCGGTCGACGTCACCGGTCTTCTAGCCATCACCGATCCACTTTTAATTTTCCATTTGTTTTGTCTTGTTTCCCCACACACCTGGTTGTCATTCCCTCATTACTTGTCATGTATTTAACCCTCTGGTTTCCCCCATGTCTGTGTGTGTGATTGTTTATTTGTCAGTGGCACGTTTCCGGCTGGTTTGCGCCAGACTGGTAATTTTGTACTTTGTGCTGCCACACTTTTCCCTGTAGGCATTTGTTTGTGTAATGCTATTTTGCGTTCAGTTTGTACTGTGCCACAGTAAAGTGCTTTCGTTTCACTATCTCTGCTCTCCTGCGCCTGACTCTCACGCACCAGCTACACACACGTAGCCTGACACTCAGGGATTTCACCATGAGGCCAATGGTGACTTTAAAACACTTACAGAGTTTAATGGCTGTGATAGGAGAAAACTGAGGATGGATAAACAACATTGTAGTTACTCCACAATACTACAAAAGAAGGACGCCTTGTTGCAAACATGCATCCTGTTTGCAACAAGGCACTAAAGTAAAACTGCAAATAATGTGGCAAAGAAATTAACTTCATGTCCTGAATACAAAGCGTTATGTTTGGGGCAAATCCAACACCACATCACTGAGTACCAAGCATGGTGGTGGCTGCATGTTATGGGCATGCTTGTCATTGGCAAGGACTAGCGAGTTTTTGGAGATAAAAAAAAATGGAATAGAGCTAAGCACAGGCAAAATCGTAGAGGAAAACCTGGTGCAACCTGCTTTCCAACAGACACTGGGAGACAAATTCACCTTTCAGCAGGAAAATAACCTATAACACAAGGCCAAATATACACTGCTTTATAAGATTACATGGAATGTTCTTGAGTGGCCTAGTTACAGTTTTGACTTAAATTAGCTTGACATTTTTGTCAAGACTTGAAAATGGCTGTCTAGCAATTATCAACAATCAACTTGACAGAGCTTGAAGAATTTTGAAAATAATAATGTGCAAAAAATATTGTACAATCCAGGTGTGCAAAGCTGTTAACAGCTGCCAAAGGTGATTCTAACATGTATTGAGTAAGGTGTGTGAATACTTATGTAAATTAGATATTTCTGTATTTAATTTTCAATACATTTGCAAACATTTAAAAATATATGTTTTCACTGGCATTATGGGGTATTGTGTGTAAAAAAATATATTTAGCCAAGCAGCCTGACCCACACACTCATGGATACAGACACAGGCATTCACGGACATACACACTCACTCACGCACGCACGCATGCACACACACGTATGCACGTGCACACAGATCACACACAGCTCTCCCCCACGCACGTATACCCTTGTCCTCAGCTGCATCTCTCTCAGAGAGGAGGGGCCATGATCTCAGCTATCCCCTGTCGGCCAATCAGCCAGTGACCCAGGCCAGAGCAACATTACCTCACCACTACGGCAGCCAATCTACAGGCTCCAATGCAACCTGGGAAACCTTCCATTTAGAGTTCATAGTGAGATTCTGTCCTGTGTGAGAGCGTCTGTGTCCTCAACAGCACTCCATTACCTATTAAGTGTACTACTTTTGACCAGGACCCATAGTGCTCTGGTCAAAAGTTGTGCGCTATAAAGGGAATACGGTGCCATTTGGGACACATGCTGATAAACCTTCCATTTGGGGTTCATAGCGAGACTCATGGTACTCATTCATAACGGATTAAGAGAGCTGTGGAAATTGATGGCTGTGGAAATCCGAGACATTAGTCAACACTGTACTGTGCTAGTTTGTGACCTCAGGTTAACATACACCCAAAAAATAATCAGTATTTCATCACACAAAAGAGCTGCACAGGTGCAAAAAATGATAGGGACTATTCCTTTGGTTCCATTGCGCAAGGCAAGCTCAATGAAGCACAAGTATTTAAAATATACTAAATATGATTGGAGCCAGATCTGATATCAACGAGAGAACAGAACATCAGCTAAACTTTCTACGGATGGATGAGTGAATATGCCCATATGCAGTCAACACCCTGATATGATAGGAAAGAGTCAGAAGATCAGTCAAACACAACTAGTCTGCTTAGCCCTAACCATGCACTTGATGAGTGAATACGCCCCTGTTGGGAAAGAGTCAGAAGAGTCTGAAGTGTTTGGATTGAAGATGAGTCAAACACTAGTAGGGCTGACTAGTATCTATCAGGGTTTATTTATTTAATCAGACACACACAAACACGCACAGACACGCGCCCACACACACACTGTCTAGCCCTGTATCTATCAGGGTTTATTTATTTAATCTCTTCTGGTTCGGATGTTGACGCTGTAGCAGATCCTCCTTACTGAAGACACAGGGACAATATCCAGCTGTGTGTGGAACGCTAGGAGAGGAGAGTTCACTGACACACACACGCAGGGCTGGCTCTAACCTTTTGGGGGCCCTATGCAAGATTTGGTTGGGGGCCCCCCACCTTGCCGCAAACCATTTTAGTGGCCCTCCTCTTGCCGGGGGAGTTTAATTTCACGCAGTTCATTTCACGCAATTTACACTCTTTGCCATAGGGTGTTAAGAAAATGTAGCAGTCACTCAATTCTAATCATTTTGGCATGAGGCACAGGGGATTTCTTTCTTCAATTTTAAAGCTAATTTCCTGCAATTCTATCCATTTTATCATGAGGTGGATAGACATTTTAGACGTTTTAAAGCTAATTTCCTGCAATTCTACACATTTTTACATGACTTATGCCATGTTAATATGATATCTGAGTGAGAAAGTCCTGGAGGTCAGGGCCCTTGGCACGTTTGGATAGCTGGCTAGATTAACTAACAATTTTAACATTGGTAGCTGACATGGCTAATTGAGAGACTCTCAGTTCCTCAGATAACAAGAGAACAACTGCTGGTCCTGCTTTATTGTGAGTGCATCTTCACACAGGCTTCATTACCACTACATAGATGCTTCACAAATCATATATAACCGTATGTCATGCGCTATTAAGATTCATAATGTGGCATAAGTGTGTGACATAACCATCAATTTATTTATTCACATTTATTAGAGCATGAAATACAGTTATAGATGATTTGTGACCGATTTATGTAGTGCTTATGAAGCCTATATGAATGCTTTATGGTGGCCCCTAACGGACAGGGCCCTAAGCGACCGCTTATGCCTGGAGCAGGCCCTGCACACACGCTGACTGTCTGTCTGTGTCTCTCTCACTCACACACATGCTCAGCAGGAAGTCAGTCACCCTGCCCATACACATGTACATATACAGACATGCACGCACGTGCACACACACATGGATCTTTGCACACACACACACACACACACACGTTTTGTTCTTATATTCTCGTGGGGACCTAAAATGTATTTCCATACAAAAACCTATTTTCCCTAAACCTAACCCTAAACCTTATCCTAACCCTAACCTTAACCCTAAACCTAATCCCTAAACTTAAAATAGCCTTTGTCCTTATGGGGATGTGGGAAATGACCCCACAAAGGATAATTTTCCTTGTTTTACTATCCTTCTGGTAGTAAAACATTAAATGGACACAGTCTGCCGTCCATTTAATGTGTGAAAGTGAGAAAGGGAGGCTTAACCTAAAAATACCCCTAACCATCTAGCTAACCCTCCCATTACCCCTAACCATCTAGCTAACCCTCCCATTACCCCTAACCATCTAGCTAACCCTCCCATTACCCCTAACCATCTAGCTAACCCTCCTATTACCCCTAACCATCTAGCTAACCCTCCCATTACCCCTAACCA
>QNTS01013343.1:9138-22398 GCA_003317085.1 Hucho hucho
CTACAGAGGACCATGTTCTACTAACTGAGCTACAGAGGACCATGTTCTACTAACTGAGATACAGAGGACCATGATCTACTAACTGAGCTACAGAGGACCATGTTCTACTAACTGAGCTACAGAGGACCATGTTCTACTAACTGAGCTACAGAGGACCATGTTCTACTAACTGAGCTACAGAGGACCATGTTCTACTAACTGAGCTACAGAGGACCATGTTCTACTAACTGAGCTACAGAGGACTATGTTCTACTAACTGAACTACAGAGGACCAGATTCTTCTAATCTACAGGGATTGTTTTACCCCATAGTCATGTCTTAAACCACTACATAGGACAGCAGTCTGGTGAATAAACTTAAATGAACCTATTTGTTATGTCACGACATTGATTGGCATTGCCTCCCATGCTGAAGAAAGACTTATACCCCAAATGTTTATGTGGCAAATAATATAATAATATAATATAATAATATAATATAATTTTTTTCTTTTCAATGTATTCTGTAGTGGTGTCTCTCTCTCTCAATTTCAATTCAATTTCAATTCAATTTCAATTCAAGGGGCTTTATTGGCATGGGAAACAGATGTTTACATCTCCAAAGGAAGTGAAATAAACAATAAACAAAAGTGAAATAAACAATAAAAATGTACAGTTCCAAAATGTCACACTAGTGACACAAAAGAATAAAGACATTTTAGATGTCATGTGCAAATAGTTAAAGTACAAAAGGATAAAAATAAATAAGCATAAATATGGGTTGTGTTTACAATGGTGTTTGTTCTTCGTTTGTTGCCCTTTTATTGTGGCAACAGGTCACAAGTCTTGCTGCTTTGATCGCACACTGGTATTTCACCCAGTAGATATGGGAGTGTATCAAAATTGGGTTTGTTTTCGAATTCTTTGTGGATCTGTGTAATCTGAGGGAAATATGTGTCTCTAGTATTGTCATTCATTTGGCAGGAGGTTAGGAAGTGCAACTCAGTTTTCACCTCATTTTGTGGGCAGTGTGCGCATAGCCTGTCTTCTCTTGAGAGCCAGGTCTGCCTACGGCGGCCTTTCTCAATTGCAAGGCTATGTTCACTGAGTCTGTAGATAGTCAAAGATTTCCTTAAGTTTGGGTCAGTCACAATGGACAGGTATTCTGCCACTGTGTACTCTCTGTTTAGGGCCAAGTAGCATTCTAGTTTGCTCTGTTATTTTATTAATTCTTTCCAATGTGTCAAGTAATTATCTGTTTGTTTTTCTCATGATTTGGTTGGGTCTAAAGTGTTGCTGTCCTGGGCTCCGTGGGGTCTGTTTGTGTTTGTGAACAGAGCCCCAGGACCAGCTTGCTTAGGGGACTCTTCTCCAGGTTCATCTCTCTGTATGTGATGGCTTTGTTATGGAAGGTTTGGGAATCGCTTCCTTTTAGGTGGTTGTAGAATTTAACGGCTCTTTTCTGGATTTTGATAATGAGTGTGTATCGGCCAAATTCTGCTCTGCATGCATTATTTGGTGTTTTACGTTGTACACAGAGGATATTTTTGTAGAATTCTGCATGCAGTCTCAATTTGGTGTTTGTCCCATTTTGTGAATTCTTGGTTGGTGAGCGGACCCCAGACCTCACAACCATAAAGGGCAATGGGTTCTATAACTGATTCAAGTATTTAGGCCCTCCTTAGTTGGGGACAGAAGCACCAGATCATCAGCAAACAGTAGACATTTGACTTCAGATTCTAGTAGGGTGAGGCCGGGTGCTGCAGACTGTTCTAATGCCCTCGACCCATTCGTTGATATATAGGTTGAAGAGTGGATCCCTGTCTCACCCCACTGCCCTGTGCAAAGAAATGTGGGTGTTTTTTGCCAATTTTAACCGCACACTTGTTGTTTGTGTACATGGATTTTATAATGTTGTATGTTTTTCCCCTAACACCACTTTCCATTCATTTGTATAGCAGACACTCATGCCATATTGAGTCAAAGGCTTTTTTGAAATCAACAAAGCATGAGAAGACATTGCCTTTGTTTTGGTTTGTTTGTTTGTAAATTAGGGTGTGCAGGGTGAATACGTGGTCTGTTGTACGGTGATTTGGTAAAAAGCCAATTTGACAGTTGCTCAGTACATTGTTTTCACTGAGGAAATGTACGAGTCTGCTGTTAATAATAATGCAGAGGATTTTCCCAAGGTTGATGTTGACACATATCCCACGGTAGTTATTGGGGTCAAATTTGTCTCCACTCTTGTGGATTGGGGTTATCAGTCCTTAGTTCCAAATATTGGGGAAGATGCCAGAGCTAAGGATGATGTTAAAGAGTTTTAGTATAGCCAATTGGAATTTGTGGTCTGTATCTTTTATAATTTCATTGAGGATACCGTCAACACCGCAGGCCTTTTTGGGTTGGAAGGTTTGTATTTTGTCCTGTAGTTCTTTCAATGTAATTGGAGAATCCAGTGAGTTCTGGTAGTCTTTAATAGTTGATTCTAAGATTTGTATTTGATCATGTATATGTTTTTGCTGTTTGTTCTTTGTTATAGGGCCAAAAATATTGGAGGTGGTTTATCCATACGTCTCCATTTTGGATAGATAACACTTTGTGTTGTTGTTTGTTTAGTGTTTTCCAATTTTCCCTGAAGTGATTAGTTTATGGATTCTTCAGTTACGTTGAGCTGATTTCTGGCATGCTGTTCCTTCTTTTTCCGTAGTGTGTTTCTGTATTGTTTTAGTGATTCACCATAGTGAAGGCGTAGACTCAGGTTTTCTGG
Organism: Hucho hucho; assembly: GCA_003317085.1. Taxonomy (NCBI): domain Eukaryota; kingdom Metazoa; phylum Chordata; class Actinopteri; order Salmoniformes; family Salmonidae; genus Hucho; species Hucho hucho. The sequence continues at coordinate 11,884 of QNTS01013343.1, forward strand.
GTCTCTATGTTTTTGGTTGGATAGGTTTCTCAATTTCTTTCATAGGTTTTTCATTCTTCATCAAACCATTTGTCATTGTTGTTCATTTTTAGATTTTATAGGGAAGCTGAGAGGTCAAATATACTGTTTAGGTTTTCTACTGCCAAGTTTACATCTTCACTATTACAGTGGAACGTTTTATCCAGGAAGTTGTCTAAAAGGGATTGAATTTGTTGTTGCCTAATTGTTTTTTGGTAGGTTTCCACACTTCTTTCCTTCCATCTATAGCATTTCTTGATATTACTCAGTTCCTTTGGCTTTGATGCCTCATGATTGAGTATTGCTCTGTTCAAGTAGACTGTGATTTTGCTGTGGTCTGATAGGGGTGTCAGTGGGCTGACTGTGAACGCTCTGAGAGACTCTGGGTTGATGTCAGTGATAAAGTAGTCTACAGTACTACTGCCAATAGATGAGCTACAGTTGTACCTACCATAGGAGTCCCCTCGAAGCCTACCATTGACTATGTACATACCCAGCGTGCGACAGAGCTGCAGGAGTTGTGATCCATCTTTGTTGGTTATGTTGTCGTAGTTGTGTCTAGGGGGGCATATGGGGGAGGGAATGCTGTCACCTCCAGGCAGGTGTTTGTCCACCTATATGCTGAGGGTGTCAGGTTCTTGTCCGGTTCTGGCATTTAGGTCGCCACAGACTAGTAGTCCCTGGGCCTGGAAATTATTGATTTCCCCCTCCAGGATGGAGAAGCTGTCTTCATTAAAGTATGGGGATTCTAGTGGGGGGATATAGGTAGCACACAGGAGGCCATTTTTCTCTGTTAAGATCATTTCCTTTTGAATTTCTAGCCAAATGTAAAATGTTCCTGTTTTGATTAATTTAATAGAGTGAGTTAGTTCTGCTCTATACCAAATTAGCATACCCCCTGAGTCCCTTCCCTGTTTTACACTTGGTATTTTGGTAACCTAGAGGTCAACCAGTGGGTCCGTCACCTCTATATCATGTTTCTTGTAGGATGATACTGTCTGTATTTCCGATTTCTTTGGTGAAGTCCAGGTTCCTGCTCTTTAGGCCAAAGGCTGATGACCTCAGGCCTTGGATATTCCAGGATGAGATCTCTCTCTCGCTGTGCTTTTAAAGCAAGCATAATAATAATAAACTAGGCAAGTCAGTTAAGAACAAATTCTTATTTACAATGGCGGCCTAGGAACAGTGGGTTAACTGCCTTGTTCAGGGGCATAATGACAGATTTTTCCCTTGTCAGCTCAGGGATTCGATCTAGCAACCTTTCGGTTACTGGCCCAACACTCTAACCACTAGGCTACCTGGAATTGAATGGCTGACCGTGCCTTATCTCTCTGAGGAATCATCCTCCATTCTGCTCCTCCTTCCGGCTCGAAGGATTACTGTTATATTATCTCCCCCCCTCTCCTTTTCTCCATCTCCTCCCTCTCTTCTTCTCTACACCAACCTTGTTTACACTTTTCTACTTTCTCAAAATGTCTCCCGGCCCTTCTCCTCCCTTGCCTCCTCCCCAAAAAGTGAGTTATGCTAATGCTGTGGCCTAATTCTGAGAGACTCTTTGAACTGAAATGGCTGTGGTTGGCTGGTAGAGTGTGTGGTGGTCTGAAGTGTGAAAGCCTGTTTAGAGGTTCAGCCCTGTCTAGTAATGAGAGACTGTAGTAGAGGGAACTTTTAGTCAGAGAAGTGAAGTGGAGACCAGACTCTTGATCATTACTAACGCAGAAACATCTGCATGTTCGCCGGCCTGTTCGCCTGCCTGTTCGCCTGCCTGTTCGCCTGCCTGTTCGCCAGGCTGTGAAGGCCAAGCATGATGAATGTGTGTGTGTGTGTGTTTGCTGAACCCAGGGTGTTCCTCCAGACCAGGCTATTCGCCTTGCTGCATCAATAATTACCCACAATGCCTCTCTCTCCCCCTCCCTCTCTCCCCTCCTCCCTCCCTCCCTCCCTCCCTCCCTCCCTCCCTCCATCCACCACCTTCCTCTATCTCTGGAGAGAAAACACTGTCTATCTCTGCCTCCCCACCTTCTCACTGTTTTCACTCTGCAACACTGGCTGTGGCATGCACAGTTTGTGCACTGCTAAAGCTGGTTCAGAGTTGTACAAGTGTTTAAAAAAACAATGTGAAATCAATCAGAGATGTAAAATTGCAAATATATCTGCTTTAAAGTCAGTTGTCTGGCGAGAGAGAGTGAGTGAGTGAGTGAGTGAGTGAGTGAGTGAGTGAGTGAGTGAGTGAGTGAGTGAGTGAGTGAGTGAGTGAGAGAGAGAGAGAGAGAGAGAGAGAGTCCTGTTTAAATTCCACTTTCCAGTTTCATGTCAAAGTAAGAAGGTTACTTGTGAAGAACCTCTCTTTTTGTAAGAACATGAAACAGAAAACTTCCAGAATTGCTTTTGTGCCCTTATGAGATTGTTCCATTCTTTTAGTGGACAGAGTTTGGGGATTACAGCGTTCACATTACTGCCTCCCTTTTCTGTAAGCTATTCTCCTCTGAAATGCAATACAAAGGATTAAATTTTATTCCAGATTGAAAATTGTTTCCACTGCAGCCTTACACTGCCTTATGGTGAACATTGCAATCTTTTTAAGGTGAGGGGTCTTCTACAAAACATGCTGTATTAATAATTACAGGGGTACTGGTACTTTAAAAGAACATTGGACCCATTATGGCTCTGAGGAGGAGGAGAAAGAGGAGGAGGAGGAGGAGGGAAAGCTTTTCCCATAAGGGGGAGGCATGGTGAGGAGACAGACAATGTGGAGTCTAGCCAGCCAATCAGAAGTACAGAAGAGTAGAGAAGCGGCACATGACTCTCTCTCTCTCTCTCTCTCTCTCTCTCTCTCTCTCTCTCTCTCTCTCTCTCTCTCTCTCTCTCTCTCTCTCTCTCTCCAATCCAGTTCAATTTGCTTTATTGGCATGACGTAACAATGTACATATTGCCAAAGCTTACTTTGATATTTACAATATGAAAATAATAAGAATCAAAATTGTCAACAGGACAACAGTAACAACAATAACAGGCAGCAATGTAGTGCGCTGCCAACCCACAGCTCTCTGCGTCCTCCCCCAACAGGGCGGGCAGCCTACTCTCATCAGAGAGGTCTTTGAAACCTTGAATAAGGGTTTCAAATTGGGGGAAATCTATAATTGTTTTATATTTTTGACATTTTGACAGGAAATGCAGCTCCGTCTCAAGTTCTGCTGTTGTGCAGTGGTTGCACAGCCTTTCCTCTACAGGGAGCCAGGTTTTCCTGTTTCTACCCTTCTCAATGGCAAGGCTGTGCTCACTGAGCCTGTACTTTGTCAGGGGTTTTCTAAGGTTTTGATCAGTAACCATGGTAAAATAGTTTGCCACGGTGTACTGTCGATTTAGGGCCAAATAGCACTGCATTTTGCTTTGTGCTTGTGTAATAAGCAATATACTGTAGTTTTGTTTTGACTGTGTTGTAATTTGATTTATTCTGACTGATTGGATGTTCTGGTCCTGAGGCTTCAGTGTGTTAGTAGAACAGGTTTGTGAACTCAGCCCCAGGACCAGCTGGATGAGGGGACTCTTTTCTTTGCTCAGCTCTTGGCATTGCAGGACTTGGTAATGATATGAGAGGGGGTCACTGTATTTTAGATGTTTCCAAAACTTAATTGCTCTTTTTTGAGTTTTTATTATTAGTGGATATTGGCCTAATTCTGCCCTGCTTGCATTGTTTGTAGTTTTCCTCTGGACATGTAAGAGATTCTTACAGAACTCTGCATGCAGGGTTTCAATGGGGGTTTGTCCCATTTGGTGAAATCTTGTTTTGCAAGTGGACCCCACACCTCGCTGTCATGAAGTTTAATTGGTTCAATGACACATTCAATTAGTTTTAGCTAAATTTTAATAGGTATTTCAATTTGAAATTGTTTTTTAATGGCGTAGAATGCCCTGCGTGCTTTCTCTCTCAGTTCATTCACTGCCTCATTAAGGTGTCCAGTTGAGCTTATTTTTAAACCTAAGTAATTGTAGTGTGTGCAGTACTCTATATATTTTGTACCAATTGAGAAATGTGGTCTAATTCCCTGAGATCTGGATCTTACTGGAAAATCATTATTTTAGTATTTTTGGGGTTTACTGCCAGGGCCTGCTCTAGCAGGTCCAGGCTCTGCTGTAGGCCATGTGCTGTGGGTGACAGCAGGCTTAGGTCATCTGCGAAGAGTAGGCATTTAACCTCTGAATTGTGGAGACTAACACCAGGGGCTGAGGATTTTTCTAGAATAGTGGCCAATTCATTGATGCAAATATTGAAGAGTGCAGGGCTCAGATTGCAACCCTCAGATTGCAACCCTGGCAAAGGCCCCTGGTTAAAGAATTCTGTTCTTTTCATGCCAATGTTGGTGCTGCACATTTTGCCAGTATACATTGATTTAATTATGTCATATGTTTTACCCCCTACACCACTTTCAGTAACTTTGTAGAACAGTCCTGTGTGCCAAATATAATCAAATGCTTTTTGGAAGTCGATAAAGCAAGTGTATATTTTGGTGGACATGTTTATCTATCAGGATGTGCAGGGTGTAAATATGATCAGTCGTGCGATGTTTTGGTATAAATCCAATTTGGCTTTTACTCAAGACATTGTGCTTTTTAAGGAAGTTTAGAACTCTTACATTTATAATACTACAGAAAACCTTCCCCAGGTTACTGTTCACACAAATGCCTCTGTAATTGTTGGGGTCAAATTTGTCTCCGTTCTTAAAGATTGGGGTTATGAGTCCTTGATTCCAGATGTCAGGGAAATAACCTACACTCAGGGTCAAATTAAACAGTTTTAATATAGCCAATTGACATTTTGCACTAGTGAGTTTGAGCATCTCATTTAGGATGCCATCAGGTCCGCATGCTTTTCTACATTTGAGGGCCTGAAATGTCTTATAGAGCTCCTGGTCAGTAATTGGGGAGTCCAATGGATTTTGATGGTCCTTTATAGCTTTTTATAATCCATTCAACTTCTCATGAATTTGGCGTTGTTCTGCGTTTGTGTCAATTTGAACGGTGTTGTAGAGTGTTTTAAAATGCGTTGTCCATATGTCACCATTTTTCCAATTTTGCCAGAAGTTGTTTGTGTTTATGGACTCCTCAATTAGTGTCAGCTGCTTGCTGAAGGCGTAATTCACCTTTATTTGGGTCTCTGTGCTTTTGGTTGGATAGTGTTCTAAGTTTGTCCTTATAATTTTACAATCTGCATCAAACCAGTTGTCATCTGTGTATTTAAAAAAATAATGTTTTAATCAATTTCAATTGTGGTTCTTTTGCTGTTTGCCTGAATACATAGTTTATGTTTTTTACTGCTAGATTGATGCCTTCTTTACAGTGAGTGAATGTGGTGTCCAGAAAGTTATCTAAGAGTGTTTGGACATTTTGGTTACTGGTTGTTTCTGGTATTCTTCTGTGCTGTTTTGGGCTCATCTGTATGAATTTCTGATGTTGTACAGCTTACTGGGCTGTGAATGTGTGGTTGTTTCCATGTTTGTTCTTTTGAGGAACAACATAATTTGAACATCTTTAATATTTTTGTTGAACTCCAGTGCTAAACTCGTTAGTCCAAAGGTTGATGAGTTTAGGCCCTGAATGTTCCACATGCTAACTGATAGTGATTCCATGTTGCAAAAAGAAAGAATAGCACAGTCAGAAATACAGTAACTACTAACTATTAAGTTGTTAAGAGTGAGATAAACAGGATAACAGCAAACATTTTTTCTATATATTCCTATTCATTGAACAAGTAAACTTTTTGTATAGTGTGTGTGTGTGTGTGTGCATGCGTCCGTGTGTGTGTGCTCATTTAGTGCAGATGTATTGGAGGAGCTGTTTAATCTCACTCAATCCTACAGTGTTCTCCTGTCCTGGGGCTCCTTGGTGGTGCAGTGGTCTGGTAGGGGTCTCCGGGTGGTCCTCTGTCCAGTGCATCATGGGGTGTTTCTCTTCCAAGGGCCACGTCCTTTAGAGACTTGGCCAACATCCCTACTGTCTGCTTCCTCAGGTGGGAGTGGTCGTGCAGGTGCTCTGGGCTGATTGTTGGGTGGTGAGCAACGTGCACGTTTGGGAGTAGGCCACACCCCCTGGTGATGTCAGCGTTGACTTTCTGAATGGTACCGGGATGAAAGTCTTTGCGGGGCAGCAGAGTGGAGATGTTGATGTGGGAGTTGGGGAACCACTCAGAGGCCCTCTCTGCTACTCTGTTGACCAGGCTGCCTACTCTCTCCTGCTCCTCTCGCAGGTTGTTGGTGCCGGTGTGAGTAATAATGTGGCCTGGTGTGCCAGAGGGGCGTGTGTGGGGGGGGCAGAGAGCTTCTCTCTGTAGTAGGTGTCCCCATGTGAGCGTCCTTGTTGAGGGGCTGCAGCTTCTCTCTAGGAGTCTCTACAGTCTGCTCTCTGTGCTGCAGCACCCTCTTGATGACAGACAACTCCTTTACCATCTCCTCCTTTACCTGCACCAGCTCTCTCCTCATGGTGGCCTTAACCTCCTCAAGCGCTGTGGTAAGGCTCTCTCCTCATGGTGGCCTTTACCTCCTCAAGCGCTGTGGTAAGGCTCTCTCTCAGCTCCTGGACAGAGTTCTTCAGCTGGGTCCTGCACTGGTTGATCTGGCCCTGTAGAGGCTCTGTGTCTGGGCTGGAGGTGGTGTTGCTGGGGGGCTGCTCCTTGAGCTCAGTAACCCATATCTCTAACAGAGCCAGCCTCTCTCTCCGCAGGCTGATGGTAGTGTGGTCTTGGCTCTGGTGGTCGTAGGCAGGCAGGGGGGAGGATAGACCTGTTGTGTGGATCTGGGCCTGGGCTCCTGCTGTTGGAGTGCCTGAGGTGAGGGGAGATGTCGGGGTGCTGTCCTTGTATTTTTTTGTTTCCGCTGCACAAAAGGGCTGAGTGCAGCCTCACTTCCCTGGACCATGACAGTGCCGTTCTGGTACATAATTACCATCAGAAACCTGTTTTCCTGGTACTTCTCGCTGTCCTCAAAAATGTGGATTTGCTTTCCCTTGCAGATGTCTTTCTTTGTGGTATAGCTGAAATGCCTGGTTACAGCTGTATGCCAGGCAGTAGTGTGGTCTGTGTAAAATAACAGGTTTGTAACATACCTGTTGTGTGAGCAGTCAGCAAAGAAAGTTTCTGGGTGCTCCCTCAGAATTCGGTGTTTAAAATTGATTCTTCCTTTCTCTGATTTGATTTCTGCTGGAAATTCAAAGAAAAAGTGGGGAGGAAAGTCTCTCAGTCACTGCTGCTGCCTCAGTGGCCGTGTTGCTATGGTTACCACCAGTAAACAGTTGGCGCTAGACGGTAAACTAGCTGACGAATTTGAATTTGGATAGCTAGCGCGATTAAGATTAACTCATTCTCTGTCAATCTTTTCCTCCTGTGTTGATCTTCAGTTGAACAATTTGATTACCTGTACATTTTTTTTGCTAATTTAATCTTGTTAATCTCACTCTTAACAACCAGAAAGTTATAACAAGTCAGGAGCTGTTCTTCTGCATGACCTCTCTCTCTCTCTCTTCCCCGTAAATCATATTGTGTTCCCTACAGAAGCTCTAAAATATCCGTTCAGACCCCAGTCCTACCTACCGGTTATGGAAAATGTGCTATTTTAGTATTTCTCCAGTAGGTTTCCAGAAGGAGAAAGCCCCCACTTCAATGTCAAAGATACTACAGTATACTACAAGTGCCTATTGGGTGTGAATGCAATTCAAGAGTTTGCCAACCAGCCTGCCAGCTCCTCCATAAAGAAATCAGCTGTAGAAAGAAAGGATGGAGATGGGAGTGGAGAGTAGAGGAGAGTAGTGGAGAGAGGAGTGAAGAGGAGAGTAGTGGAAAGGATCGGAGAGGAGAGGAGAGGAAAGGAGTGAAGAGGAGAGGAGAGTAGTGGAAAGGATCGGAGAGGAGAGGAGAGGGGAGGGGAGGAGAGGAGAGGAGAGGGGATACATAAATGGCAGAGCAGAGCAGCAGTCAGATGGCCTCTCAGGATGACTTTTCACGGCCAGTCTAAATATGTGACCTTTGAAGCCAACAGCGCTGGTTCGTTCTCTGAAATGAAACAGGACAGTAGCAATGGATTATTTCCTACCCCCTCTCTCTGTCTGTCTCTCTGTCTCTCTCTCTGTCTGTCTCTCTGTCTCTCTCTCTCTGTCTGTCTCTCTGTCTGTCTCTCTGTCTGTCTCTCTGTCTCTCTCTCTCTGTCTGTCTGTCTGTCTGTGTCTTTGTACTCTGCTGAGGGTGTTTTTATACCGGAAGTGAGCCCTGTCCTTCTCCCAGCCTCCTCTCTGATTCATGTTGAAAACAGAGTTTGTCCTCTAGCGCTCTGAGCCTGTAGGTCTGGGGAGCTAGAGAAGAGGAGAGAGTAGCGGATAAGATAGGAGAGGAGTGGATGTGGGTCTGGGGAGATAGCTCCACCGTCTCCTCGCAAAGCTTGGCCTCATCAAGTGGACACAGTAGGTTTCCTGAAGGAGAAAACCTCCACTTCAAAGATACTACAGTGTTTATATTATAGTACAGTATGCTACAGTAAATAGTACAGTATGCTAAAGTGAATAATACAGTAAATACCACAGTAAATACTACAGTATGCTACAGTAAATACTACAGTATACCACAGTAAATACTACAGTATGCTACAGTAAATACTACAGTATATACCACAGTAAATGCTACAGTAAATACAGTATACCACAGTAAATACTACAGTATGCTACAGTAAATACTACAGTAAATACTACAGTATACCACAGTAAATACTACAGTATGCTACAGTAAATACTACAGTAAATACTACAGTGTGCTACAGTAAATACTACAGTATACCACAGTAAATACTACAGTATACCACAGTAAATACTACAGTAAATACTACAGTAAATACTACAATATACCACAGTAAATACTACAGTATGCCATAGTAAATATTACAGTATGCTACAGTAAATACTACAGTATACTACAGTAAATACTACAGTATGCTACAGTAAATACTACAGTATACCACAGTAAATACTACAGTATGCTACAGTAAATACTACAGTATACCACAGTATACCACAGTAAATACTACCATATACCACAGTAAATACTACAGTATGCCATAGTAAATACTACAGTATGCTACAGTAAATGCTACAGTATACCACAGTAAATACTACAGTATGCTACAGTAAATACTACAGTATACCACAGTAAATACTACAGTTTGCAACAGTAAATACTACAGTATGCTACAGTAAATACTACAGTATACCACAGTAAATACTACAGTATACTACAGTATACCACAGTAAATACTACAGTATGCTACAGTAAATACTACAGTATACCACAGTAAATACTACAGTATACCACAGTAAATACTACAGTATGCTACAGTAAATACTACAGTATACCACAGTAAATACTACAGTATGCTACAGTAAATACTACAATATACCACAGTAAATACTACAGTTTTCTACAGTAAATACTACAGTATGCTACAGTAAATACTACAGTATACCACAGTAAGTACTACACTATACTACAGTATACCACAGTAAATACTACAGTATGCTACAGTAAATACTACAGTATACCACAGTAAATACTACAGTATGCTACAGTAAATACTACAGTATACCACAGTATATACTACAGTATACCACAGTAAATACTACAGTATGCTACAGTAAATAACACAGTATGCTATAGTAAATACTACAGTATGCTACAGTAAATACTACAGTATACCACAATAAATACTACAGCATGCTACAGTAAATACTACAGTATACCACAGTAAAAGCTACAGTATGCTGCAGTAAATTCTACAGTATACCACAGTAAATACTACAGTATGCTACAGTAAATACTACAGTATACCACAGTAAATACTACAATATGCTACAGTAAATACTACAGTATGCTGCAGTAAATAATACAGTATACCACAGTAAATACTACAGTGTGCTACAGTAAATACTACAGCATACCACAGTAAATACTGCAATATGCTACAGTAAATACTACAGTATACCACAGTAAATACTACAGTATACCACAGTAAATACTACAGTATGCTACAGTAAATACTACAGTATACCACAGTAAATACTACAGTATGCTACAGTAAATACTACAGCATACCACAGTAAATACTGCAGTATGCTACAGTAAATACTACAGTATACCACAGTAAATACTGCAGTATGCTACAGTAAATACTGACGTCCGCAAAAACATTACAGTGAATAGTACAATAAAGTCAGCAAAAATGATACCATAGTAAACTATAATATTTTTTTCATGAGGGTGTGTGTGTGTGTGTGTGTGTGTGTGTGTGTGTGTGTGTGTGTGTGTGTGTGTGTGTGTGTGTGTGTGTGTGTGTGTGTGTGTGTGTGTGTGTGTGTGTGTGTGGAATGAAGAGGAGAGGAGTGGAGAGGAGTGAAGAGGAGAGGAGTGGAGAAGAGTGGAGAGGAGTGAAGAGATGAGTGAAGAGAGGAGAGGAGTGGAGAGGAGTG